>JAUCBJ010003214.1:0-43176 GCA_032718475.1 Nemertoderma westbladi
GTATGCATATCATCCCGCATTCGTTTACCCGCCCTCTATCTCTCTCCATCCTCTCTAATACTCTGATCAGCTAATTCTGCCTCTCTCACAATCCTCTCAGCTTTCCTCGCCTCCCGCTCTCTGCGCTTGTTCTCTTCTCTCTCAACCCTCGCTGCCTCTCTCGCTTCTCGCTCTTTGCACTCATTTATTTCCTTCTCAGCCCACTCCGCCTCCCTTACCTCCCGCTCTCTAATCTCTCGCCACCTTCTCGGCCCTCTCTTTGCACTCTCTTGCTAGTTGCCTTCCCCTTTCTAGTAACACGGTCTCCTCATCCAGATGTCTCTCTAATTCCTTTTGGTCTAGCGCGACTATGTCTAGCTGACACGCCAGATCTATCTCTAATACCATTCTTGCTTTTGCGGAGGATGTAGCGGACTTTTCGGTTGTGACGGACTCCCGTCGCCTGTCTGTCCTACTGATTTTGCTATGCTTACTAGCATTCCTACTAACTGACAACACCAAATCTTCGGGGTTAACCTCGGGTTCGGCGCCGTGCAGGTCCGCCCATCCCACTAACTTAACCCCCCTCGCATCTACTAGATAGGGCCCTATGTACACTACACTAGCCGCCACCACCTCGGATCGCCACAATTCGAACAGTTCTGTGGCGACCCACTCGCCCTCTCACCTGCCAGTTCCCCCTGCCCAAATCGGACTAGGTAGCGAAAATATTTGTTGCACTCACCTAGCCTCCGGTACAACTTGGGCTAGTCTACCTTTCTTCCCTCCCTAGCGTCCTTTAACAACTTCCTGGTGGCATTGTACCCTCGCCATAGGTGATCACTCATCCCGACGTCTTCCTCCTGGACTTGACGACCTTCCCTCCTTGTCCGGCACCGTACCATCGGCCCCACCGTTGCTGTTCTGGTGGGCCGGTCGCCGCCTTCAGCCGCTGGTTGGCCGGCGACTCCAGTACCTCGTTCGTCGCTCTGATCTCGCGTCGATTCGCTCCCCTCTCCTCCTCGTACTCGACCGCTCTCCTCCTCAACGACCGGAGCGTCCCTCCGGTACCGCCTCGTCGCTGCTTCCCGAATCGCTTGGTCTCTGTTGCTCTGGGTTCGCGGCGGACTCGCTTCTCCCTCTGGACCTTGGGACATCTCTTGGTGTTCGCGCTCATCGTTGGCGTTCACTGCTGTCACAGTTTATTTCTTTCGGTCTATGTTGATCGATGTTGGCTCGCGATGTTTAACTTCCTCGGCAGTTTTTAACTGTGACGGGATCCAGTTGAGTTGGCGGAGTGGTTGAACCCCGACTGGTGTGTGTTTGGGCTATACACGTCGCCGCGTCTGTAAGCTGCTGAAAGGCTGTAGTCTGAATGTCAAGGCCGAAGGCTGTTGGAATAACTGAGTTTTGGTGTATGATATTAATAATGTCAGATCGCAATAATAGCACAATTAGAATATAATAGCATGGTAGTGACGATGGTTAAAACCGTTCTGGTCTCACAACTCTACAGATACCAACTGAGCCATAATCAACAAGTACAACGGTTATATTGCTAACACATATTAGTTACTCCTACTACACTGAGTGGCCTGGCCAATAGATGCGTTCCAATCACCAGTATTCCCCTTCCATCATTGGCTAACCTAATTGATCTCCATCTTGCCACTCCCTGTTGCCACTGTCCCCACTTGCTAGCCCCTTTGTCCCCTGAGATGGCTTATGGCCTCTCAACTCAATACGTGGCTGGCAGTGTGTGTTGCCTGAGTTGGTTATTAGGTGACATTATATTGGTAATGTCACCTTCCCAACTATAATTGGTAAAAAGCCACTTCGCCCATTTTTCGCTTGGTAGTGCAGGGAATTGAATCCGCTTACAAATTTTTAATATATTTATGGCCCATTACCCCAAATCTATTTGTTTTATTTATAAAGCTACTATTCTGAAACTTTAATTTCTTTAACTCATTTAATTTATTAAGCTTTACAAAACAACTTTTCAACATTACATTTAACATTTATTTTTTACATTACTACCTATTAAACTATATAATAATCTTAAATCATAAATTAAAAAGATGTAAACTCTGAAACTTTAATACAATGATCTGTGATCTTTTATATACTATGAAAACTGAGTATAGATAGCTTCATAAACCGTTTGTTCGAAAAATATGGCACTTTTTGAAGAGGTCCGTTTTTTTCAAAATTTGTATAAATTTTGAGGCATTTATATGTAAATTAGCTCATGTTTAAGGATCGGTAATATCACCTGCATTGAAGTTTTTGGTCCAAGACTTTGGTAAAATGGACCTAGCTATGTAGGCTATCTACTATGAAAATTTTAGCACAAAATTATTGTTTTTGGAAAATTTATTGGGGTTTAAGTATGACCGGGCTATATATTGGGAATCAAATATTTTGTGATAGACAAAGTGTAACAGTTAAAAAATTGGTTCTAAAAGATCCAAATGCCCTTGTTTTACAAAACCAACGATAGTAGTCCTAAAGCTGCTGAACATTTTGGTATACAGTATGTTTGATGGAAATTGATTTAAAAATAAAATAGAAGTAGGGAATTTAGTGATGAAAAAAGTCAAAATCGACAAACTGATAAAAAGGTTGTTTTATACAGAGAGTCATAAACATCCGCAATATACTGTATTATGTTGTTGAAAAGAGCAGTTTTGAGGTCAAAAAATAATTGAATGTTGAAAACCGTACGGAAACGGAAATGAGCACTTTTTGTCACTAATTTTAATTTACCCAAATTTAATATTGCTGTCCGAGAGTTTTAGGTTTTGCAGGAATTGCACCTAAAATTCCATCGAATGCAAAATTCAATACACGAGGGCAGAACATCTGAATTTCGGTTGAATTAAATTACAATAGTGACAAGAAGTTATTTCTGGCACGTTTTTTTTTATCAACAACTATTTTATCTACAACTAATTTATCCTTTTTTTTTATCTATTAGGGCCTATATTTATAAAACTAGTTTCCGGTAAATAAAATGAATTTCGCACTGCCATATCTCCACGCCATGCATTTATTATATACAGTATTTCCATATGTCACCACGTCATTACTTGGTTGTTCTATAAAGTTTGAGAGCATAACTACAAATAATTCCCCACGAATAAATAAAATAAAATTCTCCAATGTTCATAATTCAGTAATTAGCACTTTCCTGCCATCAGGTCTTGAACTAATAACACAGCACCTGTTGGTCGACTGAGCTAGAATTTTGCACTTTCTATCACAAATTTAGGGATAAAAAGTAGTCGAAAGATGCACTTTCTTGCTCTGTTTTCTACAAATTTTAGTGAGAAAAAATGTGACTTTTCAGATAAAAATATTTCTTTCCCAGTAATGAGTCTGAGAATAAATGGCCCGTATTTTCGTCTGGGCCTAAGTCACGTGCCTTATATGCCTTAAGGTTAATCCGGCACTGCAAGCGCACACACAAACAGTCTGTCGAAAAAATCAAAAAACACTAACTAGAAATTTTATTTTCCTCTCCCAAAAAAAATGGAGAAGAAAATCGTATTTCAGTTGTAAAGATAAGAACCGAATCCACAAATGTTCTCACTTCGTATCTTGAGAGACTAGAAATTTTTCGCTGGGTTCACTGATATCCAGGGGTTCGAATAAGTCGAGCCGTTCTAAATGCGGTCTCAACTACCAGTCTAATTTTACTCAGTAGTCTTCCCGCTAAGGTTCGCCAACCACTGCTAAACTCCCGTGAACAGCGGAAGAATCGAATAATCCTCCTATTTTCGGGCGTACAGCTGTTGCTAACTGTGGCAAATGTATAACCTCACCAGGGCTACTCACTCTATCCAGTACGGGAATTTTATTACTCAAGTAGTAAAGCCTTATCAGACGACAAACAATCTGTAGTTCAGGGAGCGCACCGGGGCGCGGGCTAATTTAATTTTATAATTTTATCCGAAAAATATCTAATAATAATTCTGAATCCCGAATGTGCCTGGGTGAAACAGCTGTCAATAGTACCGGATTACCGAGCGTTTTAGTGCCAATGTGTATGTGTACATATGTACAGTCAGTCCAACCTTCGTGCAATCAACTGATCAAAATAAATGAATGAATAACTTTCTAGCTAATATTTTGTCCGCAAGAAATAGTACTGACAGGTTTTATTTCAATCACTTTAACTTATGTACTAAAATAAAATAAACGAGAGAAATTAAACCCCAATGGTCCCAAATCCGGCAAAACTAATGCAATAAGTAATACTCATTTATTTTGAGTCGGCTAAGCTGGTGCACACGGGGCAGATATTAAACCCAACCTTTACCTAGGTAATGGGCTAATACTCCACAAATACTAAGTATTCCAGTCCAAATTTAAATAATATTACAGGCGCCCTTTATTGCGTTTCTTATTTAAATAATTACGCCTACTGTAATATCGCTACCCTTTTTATACTAAATTTTGGCTGAAACTAAATTTTGTTTAGTTGGATTGGTTGGTTAAAAGCGAAAAAATAGACTAAATTTGGTTTGGTTGTACTTGGTTACCTAGGACTTACAGTAGTTAGTTACCTAGGTTGTACTTGGTTACCTAGAGGACTTAGTTAGTTACCTAGGTTGTACTGCTAGGATCACCTAGGTTGGACTTAGTTAGTTACCTAGGTTGTACTGCTAGGATCACCTAGGTTGGACTTAGTTAGTTACCTAGGTTGGACTGGTACTGTAGGATCACCTAGGTTGGACTTAGTCAGTTACCTAGGTTGGACTGCTAGCATCACCTAGTACTGAAGAAATACGAAAGGTGTTTCCGGCCTGTTAATGGTTTAAAAATTGTCACCAAAACCCGAGTGTGAAGCAGAACCCCCACGGCACCCGTCCCACCTTATAGTGATCCCACAACATGCACGAGTACTTCCCTTATTGAATATAAACTCCCGCAGTCTGACATCTTGTCCACCGGCTCCCACAAATGGGCTCTTTCCGATTTCAGGGGCACTGAATTTTTAACTACTGTCAGACTGTAGTTATTGGTAAAGTGATCGTTTTTTGTTTTGGTTAGAAACGCCCGCCTCTGTAACCTGCTCCTTTCCCTCAATTGCTAAAGTGGCCGTTAATTGTTTTGGTTAGAAAAGCCTGCTTATGTAACCCGCTCCTTTCCATACAAAAATTGTGAAATTAATTTGCATGCTTTGTATTGTTTACTCCTATTTCTATTATTATACCGTACTCAAATTATGCTGTTATGTATAATAAAAATATTGATTGAGAAAACCATGTTTATTCTTAAAAAAAACCATTACCGGTCATCAAATCTTTAAAATTTTTGGGAAAATGTTTCCCGGTATTCTCCCGAGGAAATCGGGAAATTTGAGAAAAATATCAGAGTCTTTTCATATATAGGTACCTACTGTACCTCCCTACGCCGTCTGGAGTAGACTCACATGCCAGCGGTAGGCGAGTGTAGGGTACTGTCAGTGTAGTAAAGATAAGATACTGTAAGATGGTTCTTTTATTCGATAAAATAGGAAAAATATATAACAATATAACGCATTTACGTTAGCAAACTGATTACATAATAATTCCAAATCAATCAGTTGTTCAAGGTAGGCCTACAATTACTGCATTACAACAACGAAAGTATAAAACATTAAAGCATGAACATGAATCATACAACAAAATCAACAACAACAACTCCTGACAGCTGCTACTAAGAGAATAACAGAAGAACACACATAATGAGTGAATGAGTCATCAACAGTCAAGCACAATAGGTTCCTGCCATTACCGAAACTGGGATGGATAAGCCAATGAGTGAGCAGGATTGTAACCCTTCCCTCTAAATACTATTACCATAGATGGTCATAAAAGTGCACAAGTAGACCCATATACGAGCTATTACGTAATGGTGAATTTTTTACATACTGTAGGGCTTAGTGTGTCTATACATTTTACTATCAAATTCGGTTGCGATGGTATTCCTATTAAATATAGACTGTAAATAATAATCTGTTAACTACAGTATTAATACAACTGCTGCGCCCAAGTAAATATAAATGCAACCAAATGTTCCTCTATTCCTAATATGAGTTGAAATTACCGCTAATTCTTATCCCTTCCACAATTCCTATAATAACTATTAAGAATTTTTTACATAAGTAGTAAATTTACACTGTAATACTGTATTGCTTCAATTTCCTTCCGAATATCACTAATATCATTTATCTAAGAGAAAACGTAAAAAATTCGGGTCTGTTTTCTTACTTGCTAAAATATAAACAATTTCCTACTAAATATTCTGTATATACGATTGCCTAGGCATTTTAACAAGTAGGCTTTAGTTTTAAGTCCTGTAGATTTGGTCCGTGCCGAGCCAACCTAACGGTAGGCCTTCCTTTTTTTTTGCTTAACGTGATTGACAATAAATATACTGAAATAATTATTAATACAGTAACTCGTTACTGCACATATCTCAAACAGTGTGTACGTGACCAACATCGCCTTGTTTTTAGCTACCGAACCACTCTGGCGAGTACCCAGTTAAACGTCTTCAAAGTAAATAAACATAACCGCACCTCATTAACTCTAAGTCACGCTTCTCTGGACGCAACTTCTGCTGTTTATAGTTAATTTATGGAGATCCCCTGACATCCGGAAGTCCGGGCGATTTTGGAAGAGTCAAATAGGCAAACATACAAATTTAAAGGAAACCCAGATTTACAGAATGTAGTTATTTACATAAATTAGAGTATTTTAGTGTGTTACACTGAATGTTGGGTAAATAAGATAGAAAAAAGTAGGTCCTGTACACAGTAGACTCCTATTGATAGGTCCTCCTATTATATGCAGTAGACATAATTCCTTTAATAAAACAGGGCAGTTCTGTTCAATACTTCTGATGCCCCGGGCAAGAAGAATTATTGAAGATTAAATAAATTATTTAGCACATATTTTATTTTGAAGACAGCAGCTGTATGTATACAGTATAATATAACAAAGATATTTTTTAACAAGGAATTTTCATACAAACCAACATATAGGCCTACTGCAGGACTTATTAATTGTTCTACTGCGGGGAATACTGTATGCAGATACTGTCTGGTAACTGTAAAGGTACCTGGACACATTTACAAGACATTGTAAAACAGTAGTAAGTAAACAATTGAACGTTAAGATCGAATTTTCGCGAGTTTAAATTGAATGGGAGTTCGGCGTCTAAGTATCTTCCTGAATGCGTTCCTGAAATCCTCGTTAAATATTGTATAAATACATGGGTTTATAGCGGAGTTACAATAGCCGGCCCAAAAGAAAACGTTGAACAACCAGTCGGGAATCGTGGATAAACTGTAGAGTGCTCTTATCGGGTAAACCACGAAGAATCCTAACCAACTTGCAATAAAACTACCCAGAATCACACCCAACACGAAAGTCGCCCTGCAAAAAAATATAAGATAATATAAAAATAAAATATAAAATATTATATAATATACGTGGATGAAAAAATAAGATACTCCATTATAACAAAAAAGTACAGCTCAGTTTTATAATATTACAGTATAATTATTGACAACAAGTATATTTTTACTCCTGGATATTTTCTTATTTATATTATATCTTTTTAGTAATTTGGGGGGGGGGGTTCACATTTTTGGTTTTTCATTTCATCTGATGCAGAATTTAATGGGGATATTAAAACGGCTTGGTGAGATCTTTTTTAGTTCCTGAGTTATCACTGTCTTTCCGTCTACCAGTTAAAATTTAGAAGACAGACAGACAAGACAGACATACAAAAAACAGTCAGAGACATATTAGATACAACCAAACACTATAATTGTCGTCGGAAATGAAATTACCGACCCCGAAAACCCCCATATTGATAATTTTAGTTTTGAATCCATAATGCCAAACATTGCTAACCGATTAACAGACCTCAGACAGACAGGTTTGAGCGGGAAGGTTCAAACTTTTAAGCAAATTATCTCGGAATTACATTTTTCGATAGACTACTCCTCCGTGATTTTTCACTCAAATTCGATAATTTATGGCTCAATTGAAAGGTTTTTTGAAGGTCTTGACAACTACTACTAGGATCGGCATGCTGCATTGCAGCTGCATTTTTAAGAATGCTGTGCCGGCTTGTCGACAAAATTGCGCCGCCACAACTCCCTATCACCCATGACATTTGCTAGATCATCCGCATCTTCAAGGCCAGTGTCCTTTAAGATGCGTCTCAAGAAAGTCATGGGCTGTCCACCATGCTTATTCACTCCATGAGGCCGCCAAAGCACAAGATTATGCACTGGCTGGTCATCACGGCGAAAGCAATGTCCTGCAAAGCGGAGTCGATTTTGTTCTAGTATCAAGCTTGGGGGAACCAATGAGACACCTCGAATGTTATATAGTATCTGGTTGGAGATGTGTGCATTGTACTTGACACAATGAACCCGGCGTAGCATTCTTGTGAATGTGCCATCCAGAGAATTGGTGTCCTCAGTATTTAGAGCCCATCATGGCCTCCCATAGAGGAGTACTGGAACTACTGCTGCTCTAAATAATCGGACCTTATGTTTCCGAGATTAATTCTCGGTGACTTCCAAATCCTGCAAAGCCTATTCAAGGCTGCCCATGCCTTTCCCTTACGTATTCGAAGGTCCTCACCTGACTTCCGGATCCATAATCCCAGGTAACAGAAGTCGTCCACATGCTCAAGCATACCATCCTTTGAGCTTATGCTCATCCGATCAGAGACTTGCTGAAGACTTTCAAAGTTAACTGTCAAAATTTTTGTCTTTCTGGAGTTAATAAAAAGACCAACACTAGAAGCAGCATGTTCTAATGAGCTGAGGAGCCGTTGGGCTCCCTCTAGTGATTCTGAGAGTACTCCTGTGTCATCAGCAAAGTCTAGATCAGTTAGGTACTTGGCAGGATTTCCTCGATTTCTGGAGCTAGTAGGTGGAGTTATCATCACCCCATCATCATTATGATGATCTAAGGACATTCGTAGAACATTGTCAACCACAATTATGAACAAGAATGGTGCAAGTGTGTCTCCCTGGAGGACGCCCAATAATACTTCAAATGATTCTGTGTTACCGTCAACAGTAGACACAAATGTCGGCTGGTGATTCAGCCTTAACCTTGGTGGTTGGTTGGCTTTTCCGCCCAGTAAGCAGATTGATCGATTTCCATGCCTGGGATGATTGCCTGCTGTCGTCAGCATCATTGATGGCATCAACCTGTTGGTTTATTAGCTCCTGGAGATTAACAGAGTACTGCCTGTTCAGGGACCTATATGCAGCCTTAACTGCATTCTTGGCCGCTGTAGTCTGTTTGAGTCGGGACTCTTTCTGCGCCTTATAGAGGTCATTTCGGCACTTCTGAATTTTGTTGTCAGTCCAGGGGGCCATTTTCCTGTTTCGAGGGTATACAGGAACTGTTTCTGCAGCTGCTAACTTAAATGCTTCTGTGAAGGCAGTATAGCCCTCACAGTGATCTGCCGCCTCAGAGGCAAGAACCTCATACCTGTTGCGCAACTGTAGTGTGAAGCTGGATCTCACACTTGGCTGTTGCAACAGTGAGGACCAGTCATGCCGCGGCAAGGCAGATTTCGTTGTTCTGCTAGCACGCAGACTAAGTCTTATTACCTTGGCCACAATAAGGCGGTTATCACTGGAGAAGGGTCGAAGTGTAAATGCATTACAGTCTTGTATAGAGCTCCTGTATTTCCTACGAAACAGGATATGGTCTATCTGGGACTTGTGATCACTGGGTCCACTATGAGTCCATAGCTTTCCAGTTCGCTTCTTGAACTGGGTTCCCGCCGAAAACAATCCATAGAAATGACATAAATTATGTTTTAAATAAGTTGGCTTATATTTACAGTGGGGTTTGGAGCCATGTTAATAGTTTATAGCTACTGGTTATTAATAGCTACCGGTAGGTAATGCAGTAGGCCTATCTGGCTGTTAGGCAAATGCCACCTAGTGTTTACGTGGTAACCAATGACGGCGGGTTGTAATGTCCGCTAATGGGACATTACTTAACTACAGTATTAACACCAAATACAATACTAAATGTACAGGCCAATACAATGCTGTAATGTCCTCTAAAGTTGTAAAGTGCTAAATAACAACTCGCTGTTAATACTAACGGCGTTGATTAATGTTACCATTTTGGAATAAAAACAATTAAATACAATACTAAATGTACAGGCCAATACAATGCTGTAATGTCCTCTAAAGTTGTAAATTGCTAAATAACAACTCGCTGTTAATACTAACGGCGTTGAGTAATGTTACCATTTTGGAATAAAGTTAGTTATTGAATGCATTTGGATAGGATGTTGAATTTAATACACCCATTGCAATTGTGACAGGATCAGTGGATCCCGACCGGTAATGTTTCATTACGCGTCACCGCATTGTTGTGAAAAAGATAATAGTTAGTTGTTGTTCTGATATTGTTTGAATGGACTGACGCAAATATAATATAGTAGCACAGTTGAAGAAGGTAAGTATAATAAGTAATGTTGTACCGGTAGTGGCGGTGACGGTACGAAATGTCACCGTACTGCACTTGATGACTGAGTAAACTGACCGGTAAAATGGGCTATGCTGATAATATATACATTGGTTATTTCTACACTACCTTGGCCTCTGTACCTAGCGGATGCTCTCCTCTCCCATTGGTTGATATACTAATTCTCGGCTCCCACCTCTGTGGGAGTTCTTCCCCCCCCCCCCCCCCGCTGCTGTTACTTTCCCTCTCCAAGAGGTTTGACCTCTAACCTCTTTTGTGTGGGAAAGTAACAGCAGTGGGGGGGAAGCACTCCCACAGAGGTGGGAGCCGAGAATTAGTATATCAACCAATGGGAGAGGAGAGCATCCGCTAGGTACAGAGGCCAAGGTAGTGTAGAAATTACACAGGTAGTCTAGCTTCACACATTAGGTAGTGTAACTATTATCTTTTTCACAGCAACGCGGTGACACGTAACGAAACAAAACTGGTCGGGATCCACTGATCCCGTCACAGCAATTAATTGTGGATTGGATTTTTATATAATTATTTATGTTAAAACCTGGAATTTAGGATTGATGTTGATGCAATGATATGATTTGGAAATAATTTTTAAATCTGATCCTAACTGTACAAAACTTAATTGTCGTTACGATATACTGTAGCACATTTTCTAACTTGAAACTGGGGCTGCTGCCATTGGAATAATAGAGAATAAAAACGCGCCAAATTCAAAAACACACCCCTGGGGGATCGAAAATCGTGTTGCTTTTGCATATAAAGTCAAGATATCCGGTGTTGAATTTGGTAACTTTTAGGAAAATCCTCAATAGGCCAGTTGGGTATCAGTGGGATTATTGATGACAACAATATTACCAAAACCAACCCGAGTCAGTCAAAATATACAGTATACCGGTACTTCTGTATATATCCTACTTCCATGCACAAGCTATAATGCAATATCTGCCTTTTATAACCCGACGCGTTATCCATATCCACTACGCTAATTGATAAGAGGCGAGATAAAAGTGTTTATAAATGTTATGCTTTCCTGTTACAAGGATGTTCTTGGAATATTAATTGCATAATTACAAACAATTCCCGAAAAATAAATAAAATTAGATTCGCCATTGCTGTTCATAATTACACCTTTTACGTCCCTCGTTTAGTCATAACTTGTGCCGTAACGCTATAAAGTGCTATTTTATGAACAATAATGATGTATATATCGTAATTATTAAAACTTTCACACAAAAAGTTTAATTTTTAAATTCACATTTAATGAAAGTAAGTACCCTGTGCTAGTGTGTTTGCTAAGTGACTTTGATCCTCAAGTTACATAGCTTCATATCCTGAAGGTTGGAAGGTCTAGCCTACATCGTTGCCATTTTAGTAACATTCTTAATTCAGATATTATTAGTCTTGTTAAATGTATATTATTTATCTGGTGTTCTAGAATGTGCGGTAATTGATTAGGTCGAGCAGCTATTCGAAAACATGCCTCCCCTATTTATTAACGTAATTCCTTAACGAAAATGCCAAATCAGCGACGCAAAATTAGGAATGTCAAAACAGTTGTTAGTACAGTTGTAAGGATTCATACATTCATATTGTGAATGAAAATGTTATGTTGTTAACGACAGGCCTACGCACGCAGACTCGGTATTTTTTATTTTTATTTATTTTTATTTACTCCAGATAAAGTTTAAAATTGTAAAATTAATCTCAATAATAAAATTATCCATATCTAGTTAAACCTTATGTACCCTACAACTTTAAAGCTTATAAACCAACAGGTTGATGCCATCAATGATGCCGACGACAGCAGGCAATCATCACCAGGCATGGAAATCAATCAACTTGCTTACTGGGCGGAGAAGCCAATTAACCACCAAGGTTGAGGCAGAATCACAAGCCGATCGCCTCAATGGTTGGAAGGCCTACTTTGAAAAGCTCCTCAATAATGACAGGGTATTGCCTGATAACTTCATAGAAGTAAAAGTGTCTGAGTCTGTACTCCCAGATATTCCCATTGGCGATATCTCCTTTGCTGATGGCGGCTGCAAAAAGCATTAAGACCAATCGTGCCAGTGGAGTAGATGGTGTTCCCCCTAAGGTCTTTAAAATACCTGAGTGTTTAAAGCTCATCTTTCCCAGCATAGTAGACATGTACAGAACGACAAGATTCCCACAAGAAATGAAAACAATAAGCTGGTATGGTTCTTATCGGAGAATCTCATTGATCTCGATTGCCGCAAAGCTATACAATATAATTCTATTAAATCGCATCAGGGATCCCATTGAGAGACTGCTCCGTGGAAATCAGAATGGGTTCCGTAAAGGTCGTGGGACCATGGAGCCCATTTTGGCACTTAGAAGGATTATTGAAGAGGTATCAAAAAAGAAAGACAGGCATCTGGCTGTTATCTTTGTTGACTTCTTCAAGGCCTTTGATTCACTCTCTCGCTCACGTATGTTCAGCATACTTTCATTATATAGGATTCCTGATGATATTATTGCAGCAATCAGATCAGTATACGATGGTTCGACAACAATTGTGTCAACTGTTGACGGTGACACAGAACCATTCGAAGTGTTATGGGGAGTCCTCCAGGGAGACACACTTGCGACATTCTTGTTCATAATTGTTGACTATGTTCTCTACGTATGTCCGTAGATCATCATAATGATGACGGGGTGATGGTAACTCCACCTACTGGGTCCAGAAGTCGAGGAAGTCCTGCCAAGTACCTAACTGATCTAGACTTTGCTGATGACTTAGGAGTACTCTCAGAATCATTAGAGGGAGCCCAACGGCTCCTCAGCTCATTAGAACATGCTGCTTCTAGTGTTGGTCTTTTTATTAACTCCAAAAAGACCAACATTTTGACAGTTGACTTTGAAAGTCCTCAGCTAGTCTTTGACCGGATGAGCATAAGCTCAAAGGATGGTATGCTTGAGCATGTGGACAACTTCTGTTACCTGCAATCATGGATCCAGAAGTCAGGTGAGGACTTTCGAATACTTAAGGGAAAGGCTTGGGCAGCCTTGAATGGGTTTTCCAGGATATGGAAGTCACATAGAATTCATCGGAAACTTATGGTCCGATTATTTAGAGCAGCAGTAGTTACTGTACTCCTCTATGGGAGTCCATGCTGGGTTCTAACTGCTGAGGACACCAAATCTCTGGATGGCACATTCACAAGAATGCTACGCCGGATTCACTGTGTCAAGTACAATGCACACATCTCCAACCAGACACTATATAACATTGGAGGTTTCTCATTGGTTCCCCCAAGCCTGACACTAGAACAAAGCCGCCTCCACTTTGCAGGAAATTGCTTTCGCCGTGAGAACCAACCAGTGCATAATATTTTGCTTTGGCGGCCTCATAGAGTGAATAAGCATGGTCCATGACTTTCTTGAGACGCATCTTAAAGGACGCAGGCTTTGTAGATGAGGATGATCCAGCCCATGTCATGGGTGATATGGAGTTGTGATGGCGCAATTTTGTCGACCAGCCTGCACAGCTTTCGTAATATATATGCAATATATATATATAATGCAGCTGCAATGCAGCATGCCGATGGTAGTAGTAATTATAGCACAAAAACACAACTGATATTATTTAATAATATGAATATAAATGCAAAATTTAGAAGTTAGTGAAACAAAAGTATCATAAATAGTTGAAGACTCGAGACACGTATTAAAAATTGAATATATTAAAATATTTGAGCTGGTAAAAATCATATTAAAAAGACTGGCAAGGGAGAAACTTTTATGAATGAAAGAGTTCAAGCGCAATGAAGTGATCATTCCACTTGTACTATCATCATATTTAAAGTTGAATAGACTCTTAACAGTATTATTGTATGCAAACGATTCAAAGAGTATTTAGTAAAATATTTATCAGCCCAAAGTGTATTACAATAAAAGTTGTAACAAAAACTACGAATCATTTTTACTGATAACTGAACAAACCCTAAAATTACGAATAAGCATATTATCTCTCGCATAAAAACATGGGTGTAAACGCTACGTCATCCAGCGACTACCAATAACAAACACTGACAACCATTATTAAAGCTAATTAACATTATTTATTAATTGAGGGAAAGGAACAAGTTACATTGGAGGGTTATCCTGACCAAAACAATAAACGAGGGTCACGAACTCAGCTTACATTTTCATATTTGCTAATGTCGGCAGTGGTTGTCGCCTGTTGGTTGACGGCGTAGCGTCTATGCTCGAAAAACATCTAGTTTGATTGTTAATATCAAGATCTTCACAAAAATCCTCCGAAATATAATTAGTAACAGAAACACTTAGAAACACTTTCAAACGGGATGTCATTAAGTAAAATAGGTATGTCGGAGATAAATGTACGTAATGCTGGAGAAGTTGAAAGTATGCTGAAAAGCTGATATCGTCAGCATAAATTCAGTGATTAACACAGGTATATCCTAAATTGGCACCAATATTAGAGTTCGATAAAATAACGCTAAAGATCATCAATGTACAAACTAAAGAGGTATGGCGAGAGGACGCTCCCCTAACTTACACCGTTCGTGCAGTCGAAGATGGGTGAGAGAGAACCATCCCAAATATCTTGCATGGCTAGGTGATCGTACCAATACTTAATTAAGCACACGACTATATAAAGAGGAACTTTCCTATTAATTAACTTCTTAAAAGTTATTATAAAAAAAAGAAAAAAAAAAGCACAGAATGTTCCACGGAATCAAATGCCTTACTGGCATCTAGAAAAGATATACACCATAGCCCTTAATACAACAACCATTTTTAGGGGTCGGAGCACCCCCCCCCCCCCCCCCCCTCTAATTTTTTTCAAATTTCAATAAAATGCTACAAAATTCGGTATGATGATAGATCGACACCTTTTCTTACTGGTGGCCTGGCCGGATTTTTCAATTTCTCAGTTATTTCCATACAACAAGCCCTTAAAAAATGTATATTTAGCAATGTTTAACCACCTCCGTAGACTTTATTTTTCGTCTTTGTAATGAAATCTAGATATCATTAGATCCGCCTTCATCTGCAGATTCCGAATCTGAAACCCGTTGTAAATTTCACCAAGAACTTCCGGAGATATTATCAAAATACTAAGGTGTAAATTTTGTGATGTAAATCGCTATAATTCTATGTTTTTTTTACTCAATTCTAGAATATTAATTATGGGTAATGAAAAAACAAGATGGAGAGTTTTAAACGCTCAGCTAAATAATAATTAATATTCTAGAATAAAGACAACAAAACATCAGAATTATAGCGATTTACGTCTCTAAATTAACACATTAGTATTTTGATAATATCTTTACCAATTTTTGGTTAAATTTAAAACGGTTTTCAGATTCGGAATCTACAGACGAAGGCGGTTCTAATGTTATTTGATTACATTTCAAAGACGTAAAATAAAATCTACGGAGGTGGTTAAACTTTGCTAAATAGACATTTTTTAAGGGCTTGTTAACTGAGAAATTGAAAAATCCGGCCAGGCCACCAGTAAGAAAAGGTGTCGATCCATCATCATACCAAATTTTGTAGCATTTTATTGAAATTTGAAAAAAATTTGGGGGGGGGGGGTCCGACCCCCCTAAAAATGGTTGTTGTATTAAGGGTTATAGTGTAAATACACTAGATCCATCCTTTAAGTAGTAATTTGTTATTTCTTTAATAGCATAAATACAAACTTCAGTTCGCAGTTTATGTGAGATTCAATCCTACTCAAAATAATAGACTCAAAAGTCTTTAACATAATATTCGACAGAGCAATTAATAGGCCTGTACAGTTACTCGAAACAGATGCAGATTCGCTGATGTCTTTAACAACAGGCAATAAATATGAATGTATAAAATTAATAGGTAAAAACGTATAGTGAAACGACTCGGGGCATATATATAATGCTCGGACTAGGATCTAGGACACTTCCCCCCCGGACACTCCCCCCCCGGACACTTCCCCCCCGCCCAAGTAGGACACTTACCCCCCGGACACTTCCCCCCCGGACACTTGCCCCCCGGACACTTCCCCCCAGTTAAAGTGTCAAAATTAATCTGGGTGCATCAAAGCAATAAACAAAAGTTAAAGATGGTTACAGGACAAGTTGTATCTAGACAAGTTTTTTCAAAATTATAAAAGAAACATTTTTTATAGTCAAATTTTGTTTGTTTTTCTTTTAATTCCTTTAATATTCTTTTAATTTCTTTTAATTGGGGGCTACCGCCCCCAAACCCCCGCTTCCATTCTTGGGGGCTGCCGCCCCCAAACCCCCGCTTCCATTCTTGGGGGCTGCCGCCCCCAAACCCCCGCTTCTTTTCTTGGGGGTTATCGCCACCAGACCCCGGCATTTCCCTGAGTGCCCGTGGTGAAAGACTTAAGACCACTTTGAAATAATTAATTCATGTTTGTATCATCAGATAATAAATTGACTAAGCCTAAAGTAGGAGCTGTATTGAATGTTAACCAATTTAATATATAAATTACTACAATATTATATAATTCAACAAAATCCTATTAAAAATATTGCAAGTAACCAGGAAATTTAATATGTAGTGTGTATGATATCTATATAGTATGTATAGTAGTAATATGTATATTATTATCAATATGTAATGCTGAACACAGAATACAGGTCGACGCATGTCGATTTTACCCTGGAGAGGTATAATTTTGATTGCAACAATAATATTCCTCCTCATCTGCTACAATTTGAAGAAGACTATTACATAATAATACCTATAATTAAAACAATAAATTATTATAATTCTATAGTTAATAAAAACAGTATATCATTCCGGGGATGGAATTTATAGGTCATCTAATATATTTAATTGTTTAAAGATTAGCAAACAATACGATGTAATTGCATTGATAAAACCCATAAATAAAACTTGGATATAAAATGTAAAATCGGGATGCAAAAGATCACTTTCTGAGCTACGAAAGGAAAATTGGATACAACTTATCTGGATACAAGCGGTCCGTTTACCTTACAAAATGAAAAATACGAATGTGCGAAGTTAAAAACAGTCGGGGGGGAAGTGTCCGCGGGGGGGAAGTGTCTGGGGGGGAAGTGTCCGGGGGGGAAGTGTCCTACTTGAGCGGGGGGGAACTGTCCGGGGGGGAAGTGTCCGGGGGGGAAGTGTCCGAACACCCTCGGACTAGCCTTATTGGGTTTCAGACTATTATTGGCCTGAGCGAGCAACATCGGACGGGGGAACAAGCATTCCAAGATTGAATTTGTTTTCATTAAGAGAAACATTCACATATTCGAGATCAGCTCAATTTGATATTTTACTATTAGTTTATTATAATAGTTACGATATAACTTCCTTCCAGAAGCTGTTAAAGTAGAGTTATTGTTGGAGGTCGAGGGTAAGGACTCTGTAAGTCGATCTGTCCGCAGTTGAGTTCCTGACTTCTTGCACTTACACAATGCGAGCTTAAATTGATATTTAGCACGAAGTGACTGTCTGTGGAGACAAATTCTATCGGTATATAGAATACAGAGAAAAAATAAAAGCTAGAAAGTGTCGCAGCTTAGCTATATCTTTATTAAACTTCCGCTTCGTGACTTTCTGCTTATTGATATCCAATTAAAACACCTTTTATATCTGTCATTCTTCCCACTAACACTATGTTTGTAACAATGCAACGTGTATTATTATAGTGCATTTATGCACACAGCTAACAAGGCAGCTACTGCAATTATATTGTCTAACTCAGTTGTTGATTTACTTTTAAGATGAGTATTAAGATGAGTGGTATTTCCATGTGCTATACATTTTCAATAAACTATTGTGTAAATAATATAAGATTCTAACTGGTGCAAAAATGTAACCAAAACAATAAACTTATTAATTAGATATTTAACAAACTTCTACTATGAAAAAAGATTATCGGAAGAAGTTCAATCAAAATAAATTCCATATTTACAAAAAAAAACCTATTTTATTTTTTGGATACAAAGAAGCGCCAGATATTGCATTGTATTTTGCAGGGAAGTAGAAAAAATTTCTGTTAATTTGGATCATTAATCATGAATCCGACTAATGCCCAACTGGCATCATTGAGAATTTTCCATTGATAATTTAATTGACATATATTTGCATCGTTACCACTTTTAAATTCCTGGTTGTATCTAATTATATTAAAAAACCATTCCACTAATGCAAAGGGTTTATTAAATTCATCTTAAAGCCAAATTCAATCAATAAGTTCACTTTACATTATCATCTACACTGTAGAAATGTGTGTCGTGTGACGTGTGACGTGTGTCATAAAAGTGGGACATAGGATCCTGTGATGAATTATAATATACATTCACCTGTAAATGAATAATCATATACAATAAAACTCCTCAATGATACCAACTGGGTATCGTATCAGTGGATATTTATTTCCTACTAAAATCACACAAAACATTTACTATATACTCCTACGCGAAATTCAGCTGAAAAACGGCAGTTATCTGCTGTCTATTATATTTCCGGGAAGAATAATAGCTTTGACATTTTATTTCCATGCTATTAGTGCCACCAAGGGATTCTTTATAGTTTGTATAAAACAATCGCAAGGGATGTGATCGGATAGTAAATGTGGATCCTTTGAGACCCAATTCAAGAAGATCAATGGATTAATGGATTTCTTGACGTTTAAATTAAACCTAAAAACTACCTTTGTTGTTCTCCCTATAGACAAAGGAGTATGTCATTAAAAAAGCAAGACACGTCAACTCAAAGAGAAAGATATAAGAAGAAAGATACTTAAGAGCAGAAATTCCTAAGAGAGAATTTTAGTCATCATCGGCTTTGTAAATCTGAATGTAATCACTTAATAATGTTTATACAGTGGGTGTATATTGTACTAGAAAGCCAGCAAGCTGGCTATAAGAAGACCGTCTAAAAGACAACAAAACCGAAAAACTAAATGATAATCTAATCCCCAATCAAATATCAATCGCAATCAATAATGTAAACCTCTCCCTCCATGCACCCTTGGAGAAAGCAGAATTAATGCCATGGCCAGTTCGGAGTTCTCAATAGACCCACCCCAACCCACCCCAACCATTGGATTTACTGAGACACTCTCAACACCCGACCAGCTTGCCACCTGTCTTCCCAGCTAGCCAGAGTTAAATAATTATACAACGTTGCTATGATACAGAGAAAATCCTTCCCTATTCGCTACCATAGGCAAATTTCAGGCTGCGTGAGCGAATATTACATATTTATACACTATTTTATTTTCAATCAATAAATAATCATACATCTTTATATTAAACACTCGAATATAATAAAAACTTTGTGAGAATGGGACACGTCGAATCGACCTGTGCTATTTTTATACAGCAAGAGCTTAATTTTACCCGCTTAAATAATTAATAACCCAAATAAGAACCGAAATAATCGATACATTTCTTCGTATATATGTTCTTCTTATCTTTTCTTCTATGTTCTTTTTATATGTTCTATATATGTTCTTCGTATATATAGTTGGCCACGAAGTAGGGCACTTCTTTCCCTTCCAAGTCAATATCAATGTGCACAAACATACATACAGACAAACACACAGACGTTTTTTTTGACAGCAAGAAGCCCTGACGGTCTTCTAATTATATTTTATGATTAAATTAATTGGCAAATAATCCCGTACATAACTAAAATTAATAGTAATTAATATTAATATAAACACCCAAGAGTTGCTATTTCTAGTAGTGACGGCTGAATGAATAGAGTTTGTAAAATAATGAAGAATAATAATATTTAATAATGTTTAACCCTTTCCGGCCGACTGTATATTTTTGTATACACTGAATTTATTTCACTACGAATTGCATAATTTTAACTAATTATAGTTGGTTTCATCCAATTGAGGCACTATCACACTTCCTTTACTTATAAATTACCGATTCTGATTGGATAATTGTAGTAGAAGGCTTCAATGAACGATTTTAGATGCCGTGTTTTCAGGTATTGACATGATGACTACCTGGCATAGGAAAGATGGTTATTTAAATGCTTTGGCAAAGCGATATTGAGAATTTTGATTGGGTATTCCAAAGATGGATTGTCCAATGAGATAATAATACTTCCAGGATAAACTTTACAGTACAGGTAGGCTGGTAGTGTTATTGATAAACCTCTGTATACATTTGTCTACGTTAGGTTTATAAAGTTGGGGAGTAGAAGTGGTGCAGCCACAGTCACATGACAGTTGTGGCGTAGATGTGGTGCAGCACCATTGGGGAGTAGATGTGATTCAGCCACCGTTTGTGTGATGTGGTGCTTCCACCATTGGGGTGTGTGTAGGTCTAGATGTGGTGCAGCCACCATGGGGAGTAGATGTTGACCATAGGATAGTAGAGGTGATGCAGCCACCATTGTGGATAGATGTGGTGCAGTCGCCATTGGAGAGTAGATGTGGAACAGCCTCCATTGGGGAGTAGATGTGGCGTAGCCACCATAGGGGTGTAGATGTTGACCATTGGGCCTTGGGAGTAGATGTGGTACATCCACCACCGTAGGGGTGTAGATATGGTGCAACCACCATTGGAGAGTAAATCTGGCGCACCCACCATTGGGGAGTAGATGTGGTGCAGCCACCATTGGGAAGTAAATCTGGCGCACCCATCATTTGGGAGTAGATGTGGTGCAGCCACCATTGATGAGTAGATGTGGTGCAGCCACCACTGGGGAGTAGATGTGGTGCAGCCACCATTGATGAGTAGATGTGGTGCAGCCACCATTAGGGAGTAGATGCTGACCATTGATGAGTAGATGTGGTGCAGCCACCATAGTGGAGTAGATGTTAACCATTGGGCCTTGGTAGTAGATGTGATTCAGCCACCATTAGGGAGTAGATGCTGAGCATTGATGAGTCGATGTTGTGTAGCCACCATATGGAGTAAATGTTGACCATTGGGGAGTAGATGTGGTGTAGCCACCATATGGAGTAGATGTTAACCATTGGGCCATGGGAGTAGATATGATTCAGCCACCATTGGGGATTAGATGTGGTGCAGCCACCGTTGGGGAGTAGATGTTGTACACCCACAGTAAACAGGCAGGGCAGATAGACATACAAACAGTTGAAAAAAGTTAGTCGAAACTGTTTTTTTCAAACTTGAACAAAACTGACAGAAAAAAACATTCACTGTATAATTCTTCATTTTAAGTTTTTTGTCGCACTGTGTTGCTTTTAAACAACGTGTGTTGTGAAAACACACAAAATTATAAAATTTTGGCATTTTGGCAAATTTCAAAGTTTAGTATTGACAGCTTTCATTCCGAAAAAACATAATTTAAATTTTTGTCATTAAAATTGCTTGCTCGTTGCATGTTTTGTTTATTCTCTATATTATATATATATATATATAGAATATACTTACTATACGATGTATGTATGTAAGTAAGTACGTACAATCTAGAGTTCGTATACAAAAGTATACATTGGGAACATGTTTCATATACCTAACGTATACTTTTGTATACCATAAAAAAAACAACATTGGAAATAATTTTTTGAAAATTTTTTCATCGAAAATTATTATTTGGTGTATAATTAACCCATTAACAAGACCAACCAATTTTTTTTCCTAAATTAAATTAATTCAGGCCGGAAAGGGTTAAGTTTACAGTAAAGAGAATGATAAAGTCTGACAAATAAATGTTACTTTCTTTTTGTAAAAGAAATAGTTATTCTGAGAATAAATCAATAATGTTTCGACATAAAATGGAAGAAAAGACGGATTATATTGAATGTACGTACAAGTGGTAACTAACAATGGGTCTATCTATCTATAATCGACTGGAAGCATTGAAGCTGCACTTTGAGATGCTTAACAAAAATATGTGGCCACTACAATGTTATCCACAATTGGCAAGCCCAATGCAGCGTGCATTAGGAATGCTATCAAGGCTTATTAACAAAATTGCACCGTCGCAACTCACTATCCCCCATGATTTTGCGAGATTATCCGCATCTTCAAGTCCAGTGTCCTTAAAGATGCGTCTCATGAAAGTCATTATAACTTTTTGTTGGCCAACAATTAAACACCAATAATGAAAGTCATGGGTTGTCTTCCATGTTTATTTTCGCGAGTTAGTTTGAATTGTTGAGGACAGAAAATCTCTGGATAGTAGAAGAATGCTACGTCAGGTGGACAACCCATGACTTTCTTTAAGACTGAACTTTTGTAGACTGAAGTTTTTAAGACTGACGCTTTGTAAGATTTAACCTCACCTACAGTAAGAGCAAGTAGTCCATAGTAGTAGTAGTAGTGGAACGGTTATACGGCCCGTCCAGCCTATGATTGAATTCAATATAATATATATACAGTAGGTGCTCAAAATCAAATTCCCTCGATACAAGGGTTTCAACAGACGAATAACCATTAACAAAATAGAAGGAAAAATAGACATTATTAATATCTAAAAACAGTTATTCGAATAGCTTCAATAAATCTGAAATATAATTGCATAAGCTCTTTAGGTCCTTAACCTGAGAGAAATTTATCATGCTTGAAAAATCTAGGGATGGGTAGTTATGTCGGAGACTTTCAGGACAGGTGATCAAGACGTGTGGTTCATTTTGGATCGATGTATTGTCACATGCGCATACTCTTTGGTCAGCTGGTATACGGCTCAAACGACCAGATTCAACTTTCAGCTTGTGGACCATTAACCGTACGTAGCCGGGACATGCTAAAGGGTTTAACCCTTAGATAATCTGGAATGAACGGTTTATGGGAGCTGTAAAAGGGATGGACAGATAGTTCTGGATTTATTTGAGTACGGTATGTAATAAACTTTTATATACATGCACTCTAGTACAGTAAGTACATATGTACATGTATACCGGTACATTAAGTGTGTCGGTATACATGTAGGCCTTTTATTTACCTTCGTTCTCGGTGTAGAGCCAATC
Organism: Nemertoderma westbladi; assembly: GCA_032718475.1. NCBI lineage: Eukaryota > Metazoa > Xenacoelomorpha > Nemertodermatida > Nemertodermatidae > Nemertoderma > Nemertoderma westbladi. The sequence goes on from JAUCBJ010003214.1 coordinate 23,443, forward strand.
TTTTACGATTGCGGCTCAACTCAAGCAGCTGTTTATCGTGTACCTCACTGCCATGGCGACTAATGTCTATATAATGTTCCGGACGACAGAAGGACAGATGTTCGCTGGAACTGCTGCTTAAATTCACATGTTCAAGCGACTGGAAAATTAAAAGAAACAACAAGAAATTATTAAAATTAATGTTATTTACATTTTATGAGAATCGTTTGGAGTAATCACTCTGTTGCTAATCAATAAACACTTTTAACTAAATTTTTTTAAAAATATTGCAATAAATTATTTTTGATTATAATTAAGTTTCATCATTATTGACTGCTTTCCATGTTATAACAATTTATTAAATAAACATTTTTAAGTTTATGTTTTTGATTCTCATATTAATCTGTCCATTCCTTCTTGGTAATCACCCAATTCTTGCTCCGCATGGTGTTGCCAACTGCGATAGGGCAGACCACACCCACCTGCATGGAGAAACAAAACAGCTTGGCGCCAGAGAGCATGGGATGGATAGGATCAGGAATGTTAATGGCAGCCATGATATATCGATGATCAGGGTGTTACTGGCGATGAGTTGGACTCGCACTTCCCTGTTGGTGTGGTTCATCCGGACTGTTGACATACGTCGATATATCGATGATCAGGGTGTTACTGGCGATGAGTCGGACTCGCATTTCCCTGTTGGTGTGGTTTATCAGGTCTATTGAGCAAGGTCGATATATCGATGATCAGGGTGTTACTGGCGATGAGTCAGACTCGCATTTCCCTGTTGGTGTGGTTCATTCGGACTGTTGACATACGTCGATATATTGATGATCAGGGTGATACTGGCAATGAGTCGGACTCGCATTTCCCTGTTGGTGTGGTTCATCAGGTCTATTGACAGAAGTCGATATATCGATCATCGGGGTGTTACTGGCGATGAGTTGGACTCGCACTTCCCTGTTGGTGGGGTTCATCCGGACTATTGACATACGTCAATATATCGATGATCAGGGTGATACTGGCGATGAGTCGGACTCGCATTTCCCTGTTGGTGTGGTTCATCCGGACTATTGACATACGTCAATATATCGATGATCAGGGTGATACTGGCAATGAGTCGGACTCGCATTTTCCTGTTGGTGTGGTTTATCAGGTCTATTGAGCAAGGTCGATATATCGATGATCAGGGTGTTACTGGCGATGAGTTGGACTCGAACTTCCCTGTTGGTGGGGTTCATCCGGACTATTGACATACGTCAATATATCGATGATCAGGGTGATACTGGCGATGAGTCGGACTCGCATTTCCCTGTTGGTGTGGTTCATCCGGACTATTGACATACGTCAATATATCGATGATCAGGGTGATACTGGCGATGAGTCGTACTCGCATTTCCCTGTTGGTGTGGTTTATCAGGTCTATTGAGCAAGGTCGATATATCGATGATCAGGGTGTTACTGGCGATGAGTCGGACTCACATTTCCCTGTTGGTGTGGTTCATTCGGACTGTTGACATACGTCGATATATTGATGATCAGGGTGATACTGGCAATGAGTCGGACTCGCATTTCCCTGTTGGTGTGGTTTATCAGGTCTATTGAGCAAGGTCGATATATCGATGATCAGGGTGTTACTGGCGATGAGTTGGACTCGCACTTCCCTATTGGTGTGGTTCATTCGGACTGTTGACATACGTCGATATATTGATCATCAGGGTGTTAGTGGCAATGAGTCGGACTCGCATTTCCCTGTTGGTGTGGTTCATCCGGACTGTTGACATACGTCGATATATCGATGATCAGGGTGTTACTGGCAATGAGTCGGACTCGCATTTCCCTGTTGGTGTGGTTTATCAGGTCTATTGAGCAAGGTCGATATATCGATGATCAGGGTGTTACTGGCGATGAGTCGGACTCGCATTTCCCTGTTGGTGTGGTTCATTCGGACTGTTGACATACGTCGATATATTGATGATCAGGGTGATACTGGCAATGAGTCGGACTCGCATTTCCCTGTTGGTGTGGTTTATCAGGTCTATTGAGCAAGGTCGATATATCGATGATCAGGGTGTTACTGGCGATGAGTTGGACTCGCACTTCCCTATTGGTGTGGTTCATTCGGACTGTTGACATACGTCGATATATTGTTGATCAGGGTGATACTGGCAATGAGTCGGACTCGCATTTCCCTGTTGGTGTGGTTTATCAGGTCTATTGAGCAAGGTCGATATATCGATGATCAGGGTGTTACTGGCGATGAGTCGGACTCGCATTTCCCTGTTGGTGTGGTTCATTCGGACTGTTGACATACGTCGATATATTGATGATCAGGGTGATACTGGCAATGAGTCGGACTCGCATTTCCCTGTTGGTGTGGTTTATCAGGTCTATTGAGCAAGGTCGATATATCGATGATCAGTGTGTTACTGGCGAAGAGTTGGACTCGCACTTCCCTGTTGGTGGGGTTCATCCGGACTATTGACATACGTCAATATATCGATGATCAGGGTGATACTGGCGATGAGTCGGACTCGCATTTCCCTGTTGGTGTGGTTCATCCGGACTATTGACATACGTCAATATATCGATGATCAGGGTGATACTGGCGATGAGTCGGACTCGCATTTCCCTGTTGGTGCGGTTCATCCGGACTATTGACATACGTCAATATATCGATGATCAGGGTGATACTGGCGATGAGTCGGACTCGCATTTTCCTGTTGGTGTGGTTCATCTGGACTATTGACATACGTCAATATATCGATGATCAGGGTGATACTGGCGATGAGTCGGACTCGCATTTCCCTGTTGGTGCGGTTCATCCGGACTATTGACATACGTCAATATATCAATGATCAGGGTGATACTGGCGATGAGTCGGACTCGCATTTCCCTGTTGGTGTGGTTTATCAGGTCTATTGAGCAAGGTCGATATATCGATGATCAGGGTGTTACTGGCGATGAGTTGGACTCGCACTTCCCTGTTGGTGGGGTTCATCCGGACTATTGACATACGTCAATATATCGATGATCAGGGTGATACTGGCGATGAGTCGGACTCGCATTTCCCTGTTGGTGTGGTTTATCAGGTCTATTGAGCAAGGTCGATATATCGATGATCAGGGTGTTACTGGCGATGAGTTGGACTCGCACTTCCCTGTTGGTGGGGTTCATCCGGACTATTGACATACGTCAATATATCGATGATCAGGGTGATACTGGCGATGAGTCGGACTCGCATTTCCCTGTTGGTGTGGTTTATCAGGTCTATTGAGCAAGGTCAATATATCGATGATCAGGTTATTACTGGCGACGAGTTGGACTCGCACTTCCCTGTTGGTGGGGTTCATCCGGACTATTGACATACGTCAATATATCGATGATCAGGGTGATACTGGCGATGAGTCGGACTCGCATTTCCCTGTTGGTGTGGTTCATCAGGTGTGGTACATCTTTTTAATTTGTCTTTTGTAGAAACCAACAGGAGATTTGACTCCGGCGGATCAAACCAATCCAGATTTATCTGGGAATGTCTTTATGATTCTTCCCCACCACCACGAGTTTCGATGTAGAACATCTTCGTGGAGAAGGACAACATCATGTCAGGACAATCATCGACCTGGAGATTTCCATGTTTTCGATGCTACTTACTTGCGTGCTGATGTACTCCCTGAGCCACTTGTTGTAGAAGTGGTTCGATATAAGTTGCGCCTGCCTCAAGGTCCGGCGAGAGTAGGTGTCATTGTCATGAAATGGTCCAAGGGTTAATTATAGGCAGGATGTTGGATAAGTAAGTGATTGGGTGTTAAGATGTCGTCAGAAGTAGGGTCATCAGTTACAGTATAGAGGGGCCTACTATTTACAATAGATTACGCCTTGGCTAAAGTAGTTAAAAGTACATCATCTGTAACTAGGACACCTTGCAGTAGGCCATACAGAATTTATTTATAAATTTTAACTAATCGCTCATAAACTCTACCCATATGGGGTGCCCCTGGAGGAATATAACGACATGTTACTCCTAATGGTTTTAAATCCGAAATGTTGTTTTCAGACCAGAGTCCAATGTTTTGTTTCATTTCTGAGTCAGCACCAACAAAATTGGATCCATTATCAGACAATATCTCCTTAGGAGTACCTCGATGTGCAATATATCGCCTGAATGAGTTGATGAAGGCAGCTGCTGATGCATCAGCTGCAATATCTAAAGATACGGCACGAGAGTTTAGACATGTATAGAGAATGCCATAATGCTTTATAGTAGAAGTATTACGAGTTTTACGATACTTGACTCGTAAAGGGACAAACATGTCTACAGCAGAATAAGTAAAGGGAGGAACATATGGAGTGAGTCGAGACTTAGGTAATGGTGCCATGAGCTGTTTCATCCTACGAGCATGTTTCTTATGACAAAGAAAATATTTACTGATTACAGAACGGGATAATGACTGGAGTCTGATTATCCAGAATTGTTGACGAATTGTGATAGTGACCTGGTCGTGGTCACATCTATCATGCCCAGATTTTACATGAGTGCTCTAAACCAATATTTTTGCAAGGGGATGTGATTTCGAAAGAATGATTGGATAGGCAGCATCAAATGAAACTGGCTCAGCTGAAATTCAACTGCCAAGCCTGATAATGTCATCATCGAATATCATAGGGCAAAGCCATGACAATGGGCTGGAAATGTGCATTGGTGACGAATTGCGAAGACATTTAAGCTCTTTAGGGTAAAGCTGAGATTGTGCAAAACGTACAATACACGTACTTGTTCATTGTATCTCTTCAATAGAAACCATAGTTCATTTTTGTAAGCATATATCCATCCCGCTACATGCCACCTACCGGGAGAAAGGGGAGGTGGACTGATTTACGAATCAGTCAGGTATGTAAGCAATATTGCATGCCAGAGAATGTAGGAAGCAATGTTAGCCAGGAGATGGTTTAACACACGCAAAGGAGATATGGGATTAATAGGAGTGGAATAAGTCAACCAATGGGAAGACCACAGCTGGTTGTAAGAGAGTGTATCGATTGGTTGGCAGCTAAATGTGTTGGGGCTGTATAATATATTCCCCCTAATTTTCCACATATATATTGTCATCATGTGACAACTGGTTCAGTTGGCTATTTTGTTGGTGTAGTTAGAATAGTTTTCTACCATCACCCGCTGTATTTTACTGTTATATCAATTATTGTGCTGTATTATCTACTTATATCAAACTATATCAGAGATCCAATAACACCAGGTAATAAGAACATCAGACTCTGTTTTATTCTAGTCCGGCACCATACTACTACTAGGATCGGCATGCTGCATTGCAGCTGCATTTTTAAGAATGCTGTGCCGGCTTATCTACAAAATTGCACCACCACAACTCCCTATCACCCATGACATTTATGACATTTGCTAGATCATCCGCATCTTCAAGGCCATTGTCCTTTAAGATGCGTCTCAAGAAAGTCATGGGCTGTCCATCATGCTTATTCACTCCATGAGGCTGCCAAAGTACAAGATTATGCACTGGGTGGTCCTCACGGCGAAAGCAATGTCCTGCAAAGTGGAGGCGATTTTGTTCTAGTGTCAAGCTTGGGGGAACCAATGAGACACCTCCAATGTTATATAGTATCTGATTGGAGATGTGTGCATTGTACCTGACACAATGAACCCGGCGTAGCATTTTTGTGAATGTGCCATCCAGAGATTTGGTGTCCTCAGCAGTTAGAGCCCAGCATAGACTCCCATAGAGGAGTACTGGAACTACTGCTGCTCTAAATAATCGGACCTTAAGTTTCCGATTAATTCTCGGTGACTTCCAAATCCTGGAAAGCCTATTCAAGGCTGCCTATGCCTTTCCCTTACGTATTGGAAGGTCCTCACCTGACTTCCGGATCCATGATCCCAGGTAACATAAGTCATCCACATGCTCAAGTCATCCACATGCTCTTTTGAGCTTATGCTCATCCGATCAGAGACTTGCTGAGGACTTTCAAAGTTAACTGTCAAAATTTTGGTCTTTATGGAGTTAATAAAAAGACCAACACTAGAAGCAGCATGTTCTAATGAGCTGAGGAGCCGTTGGGCTCCCTCTAGTGATTCTGAGAGTACTCCAAAGTCATCAGCAAAGTCTAGATCAGTTAGGTACTTGGCAGGATTTCCTCGACTTCTGGTGAGAGTAGGTGGAGTCCGGCACCATAACCCTGCAGTTATTATAAGCGCGGCGACGCGTAGGTAGGTTCTGCAACTACGAATAGAGATTCATCCCAGTCAGGATCAAAAGTGCCAACTCAGATCCCGTCACACTTTTACTAGATAGTTCCTCTTCCTATAGGCCTGATGTACCGTCCCTATGCGGTGCAGCATAGGATATACGCCCGATGTACCGTGTAAGATCAGTTTGGTTATCGGGAGACAATGCATACTGTAGGCCCGATGAAATGTATATGATCAGTTTGGTTATCGGGAGACAATGCATGCTGTAGGCCCGATGTACCGTGTAAGATCAGTTTGGTTATCGGGAGACAATGCATACTGTAGGCCCGATGCACCATGTACGATCAGTTTGGTTATTGGGAGATATAAAGTCAAGAGCCCAAGTAGCATACAGAGAGAGGCAGGCCCCTTCCCCATATGGTGTCTCACTGAACCAGAGTACTGTAATTATCCATCATGTACAGGTACAGTAATGGTGAGTATGGCACAGTTGGAAGTCAACCTAACTCAAACCGTGGCGCCATTATTTAGTTTGTTTTAGTTGGGGCTGGCGGGGTCGCTCTGATTTCTTAACTCTTACCTCGCGAAAGTTTACGTTGATTATCATTAGTAAAAAAGGTTTGAGTAAGAAATGATAACCAGTTTGAGAAATGATAATTCAGAATGAGATAGGGACTGTAGTTAGAGCTACTGTACTTGGACATACCCGGGCGCGGGGTCACGCAGTGCTAGTGTTAGGTAATAATTAAATAATATAACGCCCTCTCTATGGCGCAGCTTTCAATAATTTAAATAATGTTAGTGTTTAGTATGTTAATGTCCACTAGCTAATATGCTAATGTATTATCAAACCTCAACTTATTAAATTAAATTATACAAAATTTTAGAAATGGCACCGTCCCCTTACTAGTGCAAATGAATAAACATATAAGAAAGTTCTAAATTGTGAGTACACAATTGTGACATCACCCCACCCACTCCCCTCCCTCCCTCCACCTCCGGCAGTTAGCGTCTACTAGCTTTGCTATTAGCTAGCTTACCGTTTCCTTATCCTTACCTATTCCACCCTAACACTCGATCCCTATTCTCAATATTTTACTGACTAAATGAATTGGTGTTGGGTGTTATATTGTATTGTACATTAATTTGCTATATTTAAAACAGTGAATTAAATATTAATTTAATTGAATTGAATTGAAACTGTAAGACTGTAACATAACACTGTAAACATAACTGTGAGATGATATGCTGGATTATGATGGATTTCTGACAAACTGGAAGCCAATCCCGTATTTAATGGCGAATTAAATTCATGTCCCAATGTTAAAAATTATATATTAAGGGAAAGGAGCAGGTTTCATTTGCACGTTATTCTAAACAAAACAGTAAAAGAAAGCCAACAGTTTACAGTTTTACTTTTGGGAGTAATCAGCTGTTACTTGAGTTGATATTCCCTTAGAGTGGGATTTTGATTGTGTCGTAAATCCCCCCACCTCAATGCTTTTTTCAAATTTGCAGGGATTTTCTCAGAAAAAGCAAAATTGTTAAATTGTATAAATCCGTTAATAGAGCGTTTGCTAAGGTCGGATTCGAGGTCTGGTGAAATATGTCGCAAAATTTTTCGCGACCAATATTTATAAGAGTTTCAGGATGGCATTGACGCATTTCGATTCATTTTTACTACGAACATTTTGCCAAAAACCGGCTTTACATATTATCAATTATGCAATTTTAATGTGCAATAATATGTGACATCCTGGGTAGGTAGGCAGTCGCCTTAACTTGAAATTTATAAATATTATGTGGATGCCCACCATGAAAAAAATGTGTTATAACAGATTGATTTTAAAATCTTTGATGAAATATAAAATTATTAATTCATCAAAAGAGCCCTTGGAATTAAATAATGCCATCGTCTTTCATTCTTTGAACTTGGCGTGTATTACATTGAGCAAATCTTGTATGACTGAGCATGTTAATGAGCCTGCACTTTATAATTTCAATGCGTTCCTACCCCGTGTAGTGCATTGCATACACTTAGCTAGGCCTCCTTCGACAACGGATACATAATAGGATTCAACTTCAATGAAGTGTATAAATTATTCCATGTGTATAAATGATAAGGCATGTGATTGATTGTGTTAACGTCCGTCTAGAATTAGGGGCTTATATGATCAACACTCACGGCTAGGATGTGGGAATTGGGCATGATGATTTATAGATAGTATTTATTTTTTAAATATATGATAATTTCACATTCCAAGTTAGCTCTATTACTGTACATCGCTCAAAATTGACTGCATTTGATGTGATTATTACAATAGATATAATTGCCATCTTGTTGGGGATTGTGGCCGGATAGTTAGTTTTATTAGGGGGGCAATGTTTGGCCAACGTGATTACAGTAGTAGTCGAATTATTATAATTTAATTAATCACCACATTCAATGGATGATTATTCTTACCTGTGTTGAGTGTCTTAAATCCTGAAGGATGTTAATAGAACCGGAACGAACTATTAGATTGTCCTTTCTGTCTCTCGGACTCCGATGACACTGGAAAGGAATGTTGCTATGTGGGGACAATGACTCGAGGCAGGTCATCGACTTCGACTGTCTACGCTGAGGATTGTGTTGCTTCTCGTCTTGATATAAATGCTGTTTCCCCTGAAACCCAGACAGATGGTTAATCATCAATTAGGTAAAAAACTTCTCAATGTCATCATCACTAGACACAGACTTCAGAGACAACATCGTAAGACTAGTATAATCTATATCTTATCCTGCAAGTATAATCTATATCTTATCCTGCAAGTATAATCTATATCTTATCCTGCAAGTATAATCTATATCTTATCCTGCAAGTATAATCTATATCTTATCCTGCAAGTATAATCTATATCTTATCCTGCAAGTATAATCTATATCTTATCCTGCAAGTATAATCTATATCTTATCCTGCAAGTATAATCTATATCTTATCCTGCAAGTATAATCTATATCTTATCCTGCAAGTATAATCTATATCTTATCCTGCAAGTATAATCTATATCTTATCCTGCAAGTATAATCTATATCTTATCCTGCAAGTATAATCTATATCTTATCCTGCAAGTATAATCTATATCTTATCCTGCAAGTATAATCTATATTGTGGCTGGTTGCGAGAAAAGGGACCTGGGGGAAAAATGTTCATTCTGAGAAAAACGCGTTTAAAGTTTGGCTCTTATTAAAATCGACTGTTTTCATTGGTTTATTGGTCGTTATTGGGTTTTATTAGAGCGAAATTCAAACTGTATTATACTAGTAATAGTACTAAGCACCGTATACACTTGTTTTTTTAGATTATCGTAGAATATCTGTAGCCTATTCGGTTAGTTATTTTACAAACAAGTTAATACACTAATAATTTAGAATTTATTATGGAAACTGAAGCAGAGTGGCTGAACCTATTAAATAATAGGGTTTTCTAGGTCGCTGATCACGATAAAACTTGTTAAAAATATTTTTTGGAAAAGCAACCATCATTTTTTGTGCTATTCTGGTCCCCCAGTATGAAAAGTACAAGTAAAAAAATGTCAAAATTAAAAAAAAATGTGATTGGTTTGATAATTCTAAACGTACGTGTTTTCGAGGTCGTTGATTACGATGAAACTAGTTATAAATATTTCTGGTGATGCAAACCCAGTTTTGGTGCTATTCTAGAGCCCCAGAACGAAAATTACAAGTAGCACAAACTTATAAACTGTCAAATTATGCCTTTGGTTTGGTAATTCTGAAGCTATACTGGTTTTCAAGGTCGCTGATCACGATGCAACACGTTACAAATCATTCGTGGTAACGCAACTGTCAATTTTGGTGCTTGTCTGGTGGGACGAAAATTACAAGTGGCAAACATTTCAAATTGCAAAAAGCGAATTTGATTGGATAATACGATATTTTTGAGTGTCATATTCGTGATCAGTGTCCCACAAAACCCATAATGACTAAAATTCAGGTTGATTTGGTAATGATTTTTTGTTATCAAACTTTTGCTACTTTTATTTTTCGTGCCGCACATTGACACATATCGAAAAAATTTTTTTAATTCGTGATCAGCATTCCAAAAAAACCGTATGTTCATAAAATCAATTTAATTGTGTGGTGATTTTTCATTATCATATTTGCACTACGATTTTTTTTGTGACCCAGAGGACACATTCAAAATTACCAAAAATTTTCTAGAATGTTATATTTGAGTTCAATATTTGAGATCAGTGTGCAAAAAAACCGCTATATATAGCGCAAAAAATTTTATTTTAGTGAATTATTAAAACATTTGAAAATGTTAGCGCGAAAAATACCTGAGATGGATGCCAGAAAGGGACCACATCAAAAAATTAACATTGGTTGCGAGAAAAGGGACCTGCGTTTTGAATTTTTTATTTAAACACTCATAACTTTTTAACGAAAAATGATATGAAAAAACTAGTTCGATATTCGGAAAGTCCAGAAAATTCTGCATCTAATAGGCCTAAAAACGCAAAATCGACCATGTGGTCCCCAGGTCCCTTTTCTCGCAACCAGCCACCTTATCATGCATCTAACCTATTTATGATCTATGTACTGTAGAAAGATTGGGGGTCGTTAGTTCATAGGGAATTTTGATCATGGGGTCTGTACCTTTCCGCAGATCTTTACGATCCTGCAAAACATATCTGTTATTCCAGTGGATCGTTAGTTCCCGAAGTATATAGACACCACGGTCATTAATTCCAGTCTTATTATTATAATATTTTCATAATAAGCAAGAAGTTTCTACAACTTCAATTCAAACAAATTCATTTCAACAAATTCAATTCTAAATCGATTTTGGAAGATGCACGTGGGGGCTGTATATTATGTATTTCTGCAGCGTCCCTTTCCTGATGACCTTTCTGGCCCTAACCAACCAGGGAAGCCATATTGCAATATGAGATGGATTCTGAAATTGGAGGCTACTCTCATGTTCCACCCCGACCACCACGCCATTAATGCACTAGACTAGCGTCATTTAATTCCTGACACTGGATTCCCCAATGTAACAAGGAGAGCTGACTGCCCTGGCAGACAAGATCTGCCTTAGTGAAGTGGGGTTCAGGTGCACCGACTGCAGATTCATAATTGATTCATTTATTTGCCAATAATTCAGGGTTCTTCCGCCAGGTGGAACAGCCAATATCGAATTACCCAAAAAGTTAAAAAGGAAATATTTTACTAATAATAGAGATATTAAATACTAATATTTTAATAATATTATTATACTATTATTATATTATTACTAATATCTTCCCTCTGTGGTATCAGTCAGCTTATCCCCCCTTGTAAGACATATACCATACCGGTAATATAGAAACCCGAACCTGCTAAAGTTGTCTTACAATATGAAACTGCTGCTGGGCTGAGACTGTGCAGCTGAATGGATATGACTCCCTGGTGAAATGTTTAAATAACTGAGTTAAAAAAGTAATTCGACTCAGTTAATCGATTCCCCATAAATTATTTATCTAATTCTCTTGGTCAGCAACCAAAATTGCCTTATTGACTAGGATGCAATCTAGGATCATGTAATCTATTTTCCCTAAATAGATCCTGATAAGATCCGCATTAGCAATGCTCTACCATATCCGTTTCATCCAACGAACCATGATCCATCAACCAACCATCCATGACGAACAATCTCGAGGGAATTAAAGGCAGCAATGCTCTTCTAGCATAAATATAGTAACTATGGGAGAGCTGAAGTTGTCAACCATACAAATTTGGAAATTCAAGTTCCGTTCAAATATTAGATGCTGAATATTTGAAAAAATATTAAATGCTATGAAATTTAGAATAGTTTGAATTATGTGCATATCACAGTAACACTTTGCCGAAATTTACTATTGTGCAGTGCAGGCACCTTTCCAATGTTACCTTTTTGTGTTGTTTGATGAGTGTTTTTTTTTAGTTATTTCAACCTTTAGTCAATGGAGATTTAATATTATAAATAGACTCAAATATTATGACTATGAGAATTCGACTCATTTGATTCGTTATTTTGATAGTTTAGAGATGGTGTACTACAATAGCGTGCTTTGTTTTACAGTAATTAATACCAAAGTTAGAATTTTGGACAACTAATAATTAATTTCTAAATAATTTATAAAACATTCATGTCACACCACCACAAATTTATATGTTAATCAATAATATTTCTTAAAACTTCTACCCTTTTCCGCAATTTTTGCAGAAATTTTCCCTACAAATTTTTCTTCACGTGCTCACTATAACATGCAATTATTTCTGAATAGAGAATAACTGTTGAACTTTTAAAACTAAATAAAACAGTTTAATAAAACTAAATTAAAATAGTTGATGAAATTCCAATAATACTGTAGTACTCCTAAAAATTAGCAGTAATTTCTGTTGGACATTTGTGGCGGGTACAAACTTAATACAAACTTAAACTCGCACTCAGACTTCGTACTGAAGCCCTCCCCTACACACGTTATACTATGTAGGCCTACATCGTACATCAGGCCTACACACATTACATTATGTAGGCCTATATTATACATCAGGCCTACACACGTTACACTATGTAGGCCTATATTATAAATCAGGCCTACACACATTACACTATGTAGGACTACATCGTACATCAGACCTACACACGTTACACTATGTAGGCCTACACACGCTACACTATGTAGGGATACATTGTACATCAGGCCTACACACGTTACACTATGTAGGCCTACATCGTACATCAGGCCTACACACGTTACACTAAGTAGGCCTATATTATACATCAGGCCTACACACGTAACACTATGTAGGCCTACATCGTACATCAGGCCTAGACACGTTACATTATGTAGGCCTATATTATACATCAGGCCTACACACGTTACACTATGTAGGCCTATATTATAAATCAGGCCTACACACATTACACTATGTAGGACTACATCGAACATCAGAACTACACACGTTACACTATGTAGGCCTACACACGCTACACTATGTAGGGATACATCGTACATCAGGCCTACACACGTTACACTATGTAGGCCTACATCGTACATTAGGGCTACACACGTTACACTAAGTAGGCCTAAATTATAAATCAGGCCTACACACATTACACTATGTAGGCCTACATCGTACATCAGGCCTACACAGGTCTTGGACAGGTCTGTATTCTAGGTCATTGATCAAGAAAACTTGCCACCTCCATGCAGCATAAAGGAGGTGCCACCTGTAGCTGCATAGACCCTCTTACTAGGGCAAATCTGGTCCTGTAACTAGGACCCCCTTCGTTCTGGGATAAGGACGCCCTTGGTCCTGGATTAAGGACCCATATACTTGGCTGCAGGGGTATATGGCCTGGCCAGGCAGATGGTGATCTACAAATGGCTGGTCAGGAGTAAAGTGTTCTCATGTCCACTCTGAGTGCACTTCAGTGCGACCTGCACCTGGCAGCAGGGGTACAGGGCATGACCTAGCAGATGAGCTGCACAGCCAATGGTGGGTCATGTGCGCCAGAGTAGATATGGGTGATGGGCCTCATATCTGACTCCACTGCGACACCCACCCTGTGGAATGGCAAACCAGGGTGTGGTATTTGCCCCAAGAGCTGACTCGGCAAAAAAAAAGCACCCCCCAACCCCCACTATGGATTACATTAGTAATGAGGAGGTCCAGCCACTATAGGCCAGTGGAATGACTGGACACAATCGGCCTCACAGGCGTCAGGTATCTCCTGACCGGCTGCCTGTCTCACCCCCTACTGGAGAGAGAGCGGCAAACAATTCTTTGAGTCCCTTTCCTGATGACCTTTCTGGCCCAAACCCTGGGTAACCAGGGAGGCCAGATTGTGAGGGGGAGAGGGATTCTGGAGTCGATTCTGGAGGGCTACTCTCATGTTCCACCCCGACCAACAAAGCCATTGGTGAATCTGAGGCAAGTCACTAGACTAGCCTCAGTAAACACCCTAACACTCGGGTCCCCAATGCGACAAGGAGAGCTGACTGCCTTGGCAGATAAGCTTTCTCTTAGTGCAGTGGGTGTTCAAGAGCACCGAATGCAGACTGGACAGACTGATGAGGTTCTGATTAAGGACATGGGGGCGGTTGGCGACTCGCCCTCGCTTCAGCAGATGATAGTGGCAATGGTGGAATTGGTCTATTGATGAATCCAACTGCACATGCAGCATTGGACAAAATGGACCAAATCTCTAACCGCATCATCCGTTGCCACTTCTCATGTTCTGGAAGACTGGCTAAGAAGTTTCCTAAGGTGGTTCTGATTGTGTGCTACTCTCCAACTAGTGTTGCCCCTGTAGAGGAGGTGGAAAATTTCTACCAGAATCTACAAGCAGCTACTGATGGAGTGGATCAGCATGCATTCTTAACATTCCTGGGAGACTTTAATGCAAGTCTGCATCAATCACCTACATCGCTCTGGGTTTTCGGCTGGAACCCAGTTCAAGAAGCGAACTGGAAAGCTATGGACTCATAGTGGACCCAGATAGTCCCAGATAGACCATATCCTGTTTCGTAGGAAATACAGGAGCTCTATACAAATCTGTAAGGCATTTACACTACGACCCTTCTCCAGTGATCACCGCCTTATTGTGGCCAAGGTAAGACTTAGTCTGCGTGCTAGCAGAACAACGAAATCTGCCTTGCCGCGGCATGACTGGTCCTCTCTGTTGCAACAGCCAAGTGTGAAATCCAGCTTCTCACTACAGCTGAGCAACAGGTATGAGGTTCTTGCCTCTGAGGCGGCAGATCACTGTGAGGGCTATACTGCCTTCACAGAGGCAGCTAAGTTAGCAGCTGTAGAAACAGTTCCTGTATACCCTCGAAACAGGAAACGGGCCCCCTGGACTGACAACAAAATTCAGAAGTGCCGAAATGACCACTACAAGGCGCAGAAAGAGTCCCGACTCAAACAGACTACAGGAATGCAGTTAAGGCTGCATCTAGGTCCCTGAACAGGCAGTACTCTGTTAATTTACAGGAGCTAATAAACCAACAGGTTGATGCCATCAATGATGCTGACGACAGCAGGCAATCATCGCAGGCATGGAGATCGATCAACTTGCTTGCTGGTCGAAAAAGCCAACCAACCACCAAGGATAAGGCTGAATCACCAGTCGATCGCCTCAATGGTTGGAAGGCCCACTTTGAAAAGCTCCTCAATAATGACAGGGTATTGCCCGATAACTTTATAGAAGTAAAAGTGTTTGAGTCTGTACTCCAGATATTCCCATTGGTGATATCTCCTTTGCAGAAGTGAAGGCTGCTGCATAGAGCATTAAGATCAATCGTGCCAGTGGAGTAGATGGTGTTCCCCCTGGGGTCTTTAAAAAACCTGAGTGTTTAAAGCTCATCTATCCCCATCATAGTAGACATGTACCGAACAATAAGAGTCCCACAAGAAATGAAAACAAATAAGTTTGTGCCAGTTCCCAAGAAGGGCAACCTAACACTCTATGGTTCTTTTCGGGGAATCTCATTGATCTCGATTGCTGCAAAGCTATACAATAGAATTCTATTAAATCGCATCAGGGATCCTATTGAGAGACTGTTCCGCGGAAATCAGAATGGGTTCCGTAAAGGTCGTGGGACCATGGAGCCCATTTTGGCATTTATAAGGATAATTGAAGAGTTATCAAATAAGAAAGACAGGCATCTATCTGGCTGTTATCTCTGTTGACTTCTTCAAGGCCTTTGATTCAGTCTCTCGCACACGTATGTTCAGCATACTTTCATTATATGGGATTCCTGATGAAATTATTGCAGCAATCAGATCAGTACACGATGGTTCGACAACATCTGTGTCTACTGTTGACGGTGACACAGAACCATTTGAAGTGTTATGGGGCGTCCTCCAGGGAGACACACTCGCACCATTCTTGTTCATAATTGTTGTTGACTATGTTCTACGCATGTCCTTAGATCATCATAATGATGATGGGGTGATGATAACTCCACCTACTGGCTCCAGAAGTCGAGGAAATCCTGCCAAGTACCTAACTGATCTAGACTTTACTGATGACTTAGGAGTACTCTCAGAATCATTAGAGGGAGCCCAACGGCTCCTCAGCTCATTAGAACATGCTGCTTCTAGTGTTGGTCTTTTTATTAACTCCAGAAATACCAAAATTTTGACAGTTAACTTTGAAAGTCCTCAGCAAGTCTCTGATCGGATGAGCATAAGCTCAAAGGATGGTATGCTTGTTACCTGTTACCTGGGATCATGGATCCGGAAGTCAGGTGAGGACCTTCGAATATGTAAGGGAAAGGCATGGGCAGCCTTGAATAGGCTTTCCAGGATTTGGAAGTCACCGAGAATTAATCGGAAACTTAAGGTCCGATTATTTAGAGCAGCAGTAGTTCCAGAACTCCTCTATGGGAGTCCATGCTGGGCTCTAACTGCTGAGGACACCAAATCTCTGGATGGCACTTTCTCAAGAATGCTACGCCGGGTTCATTGTGTCAAGTACAATGCACACATCTCCAACCAGACACTATATAACATTGGAGGTGTCTCATTGGTTCCCCCAAGCTTGACACTAGAACAAAATGGCCTCCGCTTTGCCGGACATTGCTTTCGCTGTCAGGACCAGCCAGTGCATAATCGTGTACTTTGGCAGCCTCATGGAGTGAATAAGCATGGTGGACAGCCCATGACTTTCTTGAGACGCATCTTAAAGGACACTGGACTTGAAGATGCGGATGATCTAGCAAATGTCATGGGTGATAGGGAGTTGTGGCGGTGCAATTTTGTCGATAAGCCGGCATAGCATTCTTAAAAATGCAGCTGCAATGCAGCATGCCGATCATAGTAATAATAGTAGTAGTAGGCCTACTCACGTTACACTATGTAGGCCTACATCGTACATCAGGCCTACACACGCTACACTATGTAGGGATACATCGTACATCAGGCCTACATAAGTTACACTATGTAGGCCTACATCGTACATCAGGCCTACACACGTTACACTATGTAGGCCTACATCGTACATCAGGCCTACACACGTTACACTATGTAGGCCTATATTATACATCAGGCCTACACACGTTTCACTATGTAGGCCTATATTATAAATCAGTCCTACACACGTTACACTATGTAGGCCTACATCGTACATCAGGCCTACACACGTTACACTATGTAGGCCTAGATCGTACATCAGGCCTACACACGTTACACTATGTAGGCCTACATCGTACATCAGGCCTACACACGTTTCACTATGTAGGTCTATATTATACATCAGTCCTACACACGTTACACTATGTAGGCCTATATTATACATCAGGCCTACACACGTTACACTTGTAGGCCTATATTATATATCCTGCCTACACACGTTACACTATGTAGGCCTAAATCGTACATCAGGCCTAGACACGTTACACTATGTAGGCCTACATTGTAAGCGGATTCAATTCCGCTTCATTACCCACCAGAAAATGGGACCAGTGGCATTTTACTAATATAGTTGGGGATACAAGATTACCAATATTAATCCCGCCTCATAACCAACTTTGCTTTGGGGGGGGGGGGACGCAAGCCCTAAAGCCACAGAGAGAGGTGAGAGGTCAAACCACCTCGGAGGGAATATAGCTAGTAGAGGCTAGCAGCGGGGGGAAATTCTCACAGAGAGTGCCAAAGAGACAATTAGTATATTAGCCAATAGCGGGGAGGGAAGCACGTAATTAGAGATAGGAAAGCATCCACTGGGTACAGAGGGCCAAGTACAGTAAGAGGTGAAACCAATATCTGTGTATATCAATCATATATTATTCTGCATTATTGATTTACCGGTCAGTTCATTAGTTACACAGTTGCAGACCGGTCATACACACGTTACACTATGTAGTCCTATATTAAACATCAGGCCTACACACGTTACACAATGTAGGCCTACATCGTATATCAGTCCTACGCACGTTACACTATGTAGGCCTATATTATACATCGGGCCTAGACAGGTTACGCTATGTAGGCCTAGATCGTACATCAGTCCTACTACTAGAATCGGCATGTTGCATTGCAGCTGCATTTTTATGAATGCTGTGCCGGCTTGTCAACAAAATTGCACCGCCACAACTCCCTATCACCCATGACATTTGCTAGATCATCCGCATCTTCAAGGCCAGTGTCCTTTAAGATGCGTCTCAAGAAAGTCATGGGCTGTCCACCATGCTTATTCACTCCATGAGGCTGCCAAAGTACAAGATTATGCACTGGTTGGTCCTCACGGCAAAAGCAATGTCCTACAAAGCGGAGGCAATTTTGTTCTAGTGTCAAGCTTGGGGGAACCAATGAGACACCTCCAATGTTATATAGTGTCTGGTTGGAGATGTGTGCATTGTACTTGACACAATGAACCCGGCGTAGCATTCTTGTGAATGTGCCATCCAGAGATTTGGTGTCCTCAGCAGTTAGAGAACCCAGCATGACCTCCCATAGTACTGGTACTACTGCCATAAATAATCAAACCTTGAGGTTCCTTATAATTATGGGTCTTCCAAATCCTCTAGTTCTTGTGCCAGTAGGGGGGGTTACCATCACCCTATCTTTATTAAGATGATCTAAGGACATGCGTAGAACATAATCAACCACAATTACGAATAAGAATGGTGCAAGTGTGTCACCCTAAAGGACTCTCCATAAGACTTCCAATGGATCTGTGTCACCATCAGCAGTAGACACAAATGTGGTGGAACCATCGTACAGTGATCTGATAGCTGCAGTAATTTCCCCAGGAATCCCACATGCTGCCAGTATGCTGAACATACTTGGTCGGGAGACTGAGTCGAAGGCTTTAAAGAAGTCAACAAAGACAATAGCCAGTTGTCTGTCTTTTTTTATTGATAACTCTTCGATTATCCTTCTAAGTGCCAAAAATGGGCTCCATGGTCTCTCGACCTTTACGGAATCCATTTTGGTTCCTACGTAACAATCTCTCAACAGAAATTCGTTAATCGTTAATCTCGATTACTACAAAGCTATACAACAATATTGTATTAAATCGCACATTTAATACAATATTGTTGTATAGCTTTGTAGTAATCGAGATTAACGAGATTCCACGAAAAGATCCATAGGTTGTTAGGTTGCCCTTCTTTAGGACTGGGACCAACATATTGTTTGTTTTCAGTTCTATACTTTGTCTTATATATGTCCACAATAATTATGGTTTTTGTTTGGCCTGATACTGCATTAATTGCCGGATTTGGTTGTACATACTATCTCGCATCCGTTTTCCAACCTCTTCCCTTTACCCTTCTCTCTCCATACTATCTCGCATCCGTTTTCCAACCTCTTCCCTTTCCCTTTCTCTCTCCACACTCTGGTGCCGGAGTTGGTTGTACATACTATCTCGCATCCGTTTTCCAACCTCTTCCCTTTCCCTTTCTCTCTCCACACTCTGGTGCCGGAGTTGGTTGTACATACTATCTCGCATCCGTTTTCCAACCTCTTCCCTTTCCCTTTCTCTCTCCACACTCTG
>JAUCBJ010003215.1:0-19226 GCA_032718475.1 Nemertoderma westbladi
ACAAAACCCTTCCACTCTGTTCCCTAAAGGAATGCCTGTTCACCACCATGGGTGATCTTCCACAGTAAACCCGTCAACTCTGTTTCCTAAAGGAATGCCTGTTCACCACCATGGGTGATCTTCCACTGTAAACCCTTCCACTCTGTTTCCTAAACGAATCCATGTTCACCGCCATGGGTGATCTTCCACTGTAAACCCTTCCACTCTGTTTCCTAAAGGAATGCCTGTTCACCACCATGGGTGATCTTCCACTGTAAACCCTTCCACTCTGTTTCCTAAACGAATCCATGTTCACCGCCATGGGTGATCTTCCACTGTAAACCCTTCCACTCTGTTCCCTAAAGGAATGCCTGTTCACCACCATGGGTGATCTTCCACTGTAAACACCTTCCGTTCTGTTTCCTAAATGAATGCCTGTCCACCACCATGGGTGATCTTCCACAGTAAACCCTTCCACTCTGTAAAGGAATGCCTGTTCACCACCATGGGTGATCTTCCACAGTAAACCCCTCCACTCTGTTTCCTAATGGAATGCCTGTTCACCACCATGGGTGATCTTCCACTGTAAACCCTTCCACTCTGTTTCCTAAAGGAATGCCTGTTCACCACCATGGGTGATCTTCCACTGTAAACCCTTCCACTCTGTTTCCTAAAGAAATGACTGTTCACCACCATGGATGATCTTCCACAGTAAACCCTTCCACTCTGTTTCCTAAAGGAATGCCTGTTCACCACCATGGGTGATCTTCCACTGTAAACCCTTCCACTCTGTTTCCCAAGTTGCCTTGGTTCCTATTTATCGACCACTGAAGGATGAAAGCCGGGGTTGGGCTAGGCTGCAGCATTTAAAGCACTGTGCCCAAACAGTGCTGCCCCATCTAGGGATCGAACCAGGGCTCTCTAATCGGAAGGACAGTAATGTCACCACTAGACCAAGCTGCTGCTTTAATATTTCATAAATATTAAAGTCTTAAATAACGAGTTAAGAACGTCGATAAGTTGACTTAATCTAACAATATTACCTACATCATTGTATGAACGGGGAACTATTCTGCGTTTATGAACCTCGTATATTTATGTAAACCTTCCTCGCTGCGCTCGTTCGTTATATCAATAAACTCGGCTCATAATGCTGAAAAGTGCTACTTTAATTTCACACAATGATGTAAATACTTTTAAACCAATTTGAACCGAATTAGTGATTCTCTCGTCATTAAACTTTCGATTCTCGATGTAAATCCTCGAGACGGATCCAGAGATCCTCGGCAGGTTTAGTTACCAACCCGTAGACCCGACCCAGATCGCCGTCCCCGGCGTAAACTACACGATAACGACGGAAGAGCGCAGCGAGCAGACTGAGAATGGAGGAGTAGGCGAACCGGTACCCCGGGCACTTCCTGCGTCCGATTCCGAAGGGCTGGAAGGAGTCGACGGGTTTATCGAACCGCGAGGGATCGAATCGGTCCGGGTCGGGGAACACCTCGGGGTGCTGCTGCAGCACCCCGAGCGCCTGTATAACGGGTGTGTTCGCGGGGACCCGGTACCCCGCCAACTCGATGTCCTCCTCTGGGTACCGAGCCGCGAACGGCGCCAACCGACTGCATCGCATCGACTCGTCCACCACCTGGGTCGCGTAGACCAACCGCGGTTGGGTCTCGTGGTCCACCTCCCCGTTCGGGCCCAGAACCTCGAGGAACTCCGCTCGCAGACGCTCCTGCACCTCCGTGTCCCTAGCAACGTAGTACAGTACCCATATCAACGTGGTTAACTCGGTGTGGTAACCCGCTATTATGTAGACCAATCCGTCTTGCTGCATCACATTCGGTTTATCACTAAACTCCTCTGAGAGCGCATCTATGAAGAGGAACTCGCCCCCCGGTGGGGGATTCCTCTTGCGTTCCTCCAGACATTCACGTATGAGGCCCCGTAACAGGTCCCGGGAGTTATTTAGCCGTCTCTCCCGTTCCGTATTGGGTTCCACAGGTTCCATACTCTCCATTATCGACCAGCAGACGTCGTAATTGCAGGCGAACAGTCTGAGTTTCTCCGGGTCCCTCATAACAGGCCCAAAGGAGGTGTGGAGAATCACCTTGATGGAGTAATTCTCCAGCATGGGTTTAATGAGGATGTGTTGGCCCTCTGGAATGTTAGCTAACGTCTCCAAGAACTCGTTACTCATGTCCTCAAAGATCTCGTAGTAGTGTTTGATGGCGTCGTGTCCGAAGGATCGATCGTATACGGATCTGCGATGCTTCCAATCGTCCCCCTCCGCATATTGAATGCAATCTATGCCGATAAGTGGTTCGAAGGCCATAAACAATGGGATGGGCCGCTGGAATAAACGGAGGGTTTGTTTAAAGAGACGGGGACTTCCGACGCTAACTACACGGTACGGTGCGCGCCCCACCAGAAACGTACTATCTCACCGTATTTGTCGTGCAGTGCCGCGAGGTACTGATGCATACTTCCCGCCTTGGCCATATCCCCCAGGTTACCCAGTTCCGGGTCGCTGGGTTCATTGACCCCGGGTACTAGACTCAAGGAGTCGCTACCAACAGGGATCCAACCCGTCGGTTGGTGGGGCGACTTGGACCAGTTCAAGGCGTCCGCTATGAATACACCGGCAATCAATATCATAACAACAGCCACGATCACGTAGGCTATATATAATAACTCCATTGTATCAAATAATATATCAAATCTATCTATCCTATTATTTATGTCAGTACATCAGTATGTAGATATTATCTGATTATGAGCAAAATATTGCATTATCCTTCATGGATATATAGTAAAATTTAAAACACACATACATTATTAATAAATATATTTATTAAAAACAAAATGCGATATAACTAAGGTTAACCCAGTTTAACGGGGTAAAAACGGATAAAATAATTCTTTCATTTATATATCCTGGTCCGGATTTTTAAGACAGAGGAGGAATAGGGCAAGTCTGAAGTCCGAGCTGAAGGAGGATATGGCTGAACAGGTTTTCGCGTGGTCTTTATCTACTGCGGGATGACGACAGAGCCAGCATATACATATGTCTTTCGGGCGCCAACAGTTAGCTGCACAGCAGACTTTCTGGTGGTATCCATTGGATAACATCTGGGCTGCAGCTCTACGATGGAGGCCGGACAGACAGGCGAGGTCTATCTCACCGTCCGAGACAGAGTTCGGATTATCTGGTTATATTAATGCCTACTGCTGTACTGCCGCGCTGAGGACAAGACATCGTAATCTGCCTTGTCTTTCTGTATGCGCGGTCAGCACGATAGGTAGATTGCGTGCAAAATTATCTCTCTCTATCATAATATGGATGGTAGATTATAAAATATAAGTCATTAATGAAAATTAGAAACAGAATATGGCCGACATTGTGGTCGGCCTATTTTAAGTGCTGTCTTCCAGAGTGCCAGTCTGATGTGGTGATGTATTCACTTAGAGCGCACACTGGTCGAAGCTGTACAGCGTTGCGATGGGCTGGGTGAGGGCGTGAGGCAGTGCGTCCAGTTCATTCTCATTCGCCGTACGTCGAATTGCCTCCGAGGATCGCGAGTCAAGTGGCGTTCTGGTCTTGGGTTGGAAGACGGGGCTGGCCTCCGAGGATCGCGAGTCAAGTGGCGTTCTGGTTTTGGGTTGGAAGACGGGGCTGGCCTCCGAGGATCGCGAGTCAAGTGGCGTTCTGGTCTTGGGTTGGAAGACGGGGCTGGCCTCCGAGGATCGCGAGTCAAGTGGCGTTCTGGTCTTGGGTTGGAAGACGGGGCTGGCCTCCGAGGATCGCGTGTCAAGTGGCGTTCTGGTCTTGGGTTGGAAGACGGGGGCTGGCCTCCGAGGATCGCGAGTCAAGTGGCGTTCTGGTCTTGGGTTGGAAGACGGTAACCTGATCCTTAAAGCCTGGCTGGTATCAAATGCTAAAAGTCCGGAATAGTGAGAACATAATTAGTTTCAAATAATTATAATATCGTGATAAAACAAATGCGTTTATCGGGTTATATATTTTTAAGGGTAGGCCTTCTTATTGGAATTATCCTTATTACAGTACATTAATTGTGTTCTATTTCAACTAAAATTTTCCGTCCCATCTATAATCAGTATTCGCCCGCATCCGCATTAAAGATGCTAAGCAGTTTGTAATAATATAACAACTAAAAATCAGATTATCAACAAATTACTATATTATGTCGCTATTTTACCCACGACTCACGAGATTATCTGCCATCATCTATATTAAGTCAATACACCAACACCAGTGTTGGCGTGTCACATGCAAGGCGTACTACAGTATATACAAGTAATTTTTTTTTTTAAATTATGTTATAGAACAAATATTTTTTGTTCTAGAACATTTTTTTAGAAAAAAATCTGGATTCTATTTAAAACGAATGGAATCGTTCTAAAACGTGTTTAAAATCAATAAAAAAAAATTGTGAAAAAAAATATAGAAAAGAAAATTTTTGAAAAAAATTTTTTGAAATAAGTGTGCCCTGGTTGATTCTTACGGTAACTTTGTTCTCCGAGAAAAGAGTTTTCGAATGAGCCCAAAACGAACTTCGTACGACGTCTAGAACTGGAAATTATACATTTTGAAGATCTCCGATGACCGATAAGTCTATTCCGTGTAATCCCGCAAAGACCGCAGAGTCGCTTTAGAGTCCCGTCATTGTTCCGGAGACTTGAAGTTGTTTTATAAACTAACCAGTAAGTCCAATAATCATAAAAAAAAACACAGATATGGGAAAACGGTTTCCATATTTGGATTCAGCATGAAATTCTGCATCAGATAGGATATGTTCCAAAAATTCGACTTTTTGGTCTGAAAATGCATTCCCCCCCCCCCCCCCACGACATCATTGAGGATTTTCGTAGAAGTTACAAAATTCTACAGCGGTACTCGACATTATATGCAAAAGCAACACGATTTTCGATCCCCCAGGGGTTCTAGAACGTTTTTACTGACTATTATTCCAATGGAAACAGCCCCGAATTCACGTTATAAAGTGTGCTACCACATATCGTAATGATAATGAAATATTGTTGTGATACCATTGCATCAACATCATTCTTAAATTTCTGGTTGTAACTTATATATTTAAAAAAACCATTCCACAATTGCAATTGGTGTATTACTGTAAATCCTCCAGCAAAAATATATGAGGTGTGACTGAAATGAAAATCGTCATAAAAGTGCGCCATATAAGATGGGGATTTCAGTGATGTAAGTTTAATTGTAATGGAATCATGTACATTTGTTAAATTGAAACAGTTGAATTATTACTAAAATATATTAAAATAATCGGATGGATTGTCTTTTAACCGTTGCTGGGTACAATTATTTAAATAGCTTATTTACAGGCCTATTTACGGTTATGGTACTGCAGAACAATATAATAAAATAAATACAGCAAATAAAAAACTGTAAAGTTATTGCTAGACAGCAGCATTATAATAATAATGTGAACAATTTGGTAGAAAGTCAAATACCAATATAATCCATACAGTACAACATATAATGTTGGACAAAATAACATGGAAAATCCACGGATATATAAAGAGAGAGAAAATGCAAATATAAGTACGCGTACAGTATATACCAACGTATGGAAAGGCGGACTAGCGCCGATGAAATATCCGGCGAGGAGACAACAGGGAGCGAGCCACGTGACGTGGCAAGGATACGAAGGGATTCCGCAAAGCAACGTCAGTTGTAACCCGACGGCGAATGTGCAAGGCAACAGTATAGAACAACAAACCATGGAGATGGCTTCACTTATAGAAGCATTAAAGACAAGAATAGAGTTGCCACCGGTTGGACCGTTTAAATTCGACGGGAGATTCGACCACGGGAATACAATCAGTTTAGAAGAATGTACAGCAATGCGATTTTTACGAAGAGGCTAACACAAGCAGAATGTCTGAAATATCTGCAGATCTTTACGGCGGGACCAGCATGCGACATAGTGCGGCAACATTAGGGCATGGAAGGAGGATTTCTAGCTGCGTGGGAAGCTTTAGATAACGAGTATGGACATCCGGCAAAAATAATACAACAAACATTAAAAACTATAACTACAACATCAGTAGCAGACAGCCCAACTAACATAAAAATATTCGCAAATAAAATAAAGAAAGCACTCATTACATTAAAAACACTCGATGAGTTAAACTCATCCCAAAATATCAGAATGGTATTAGAGGCGTTACCAAAGTGGATTAGGAATAAGTGGAGAGAAGAAGCTTTCAAAACGCGGGCGAGCAAAGGAACGGAACAGGGTCTGGAAGAACTATCAGGATTCTTGAGTCACCAGGCAGAAGTAATAACGGACCCGATATACGGAGAAGAAAATCTATTCAAACTCGTAAAAACAGAATATAAGCCACGTGCGGAACACAACACAGGGAATCCGATGCCGAGGAAACAACAATGGCTACCCTATGCATGCATACAAAGAGAGAACAACGCCGCGACGAACCAGAGATACCGCAGTAATCCAGTGGATAGAGGCAGAACGTTTCAGAAGAGAACCCAAAGGGGGTATTCAGGAGAACACGCGAGAAGCGGAAGTAGACCGGGAAATCAGGGAAGGAGTTTAAGTGCAAACTTCCAGCGGCGAGCCCAAGGAGAGAAATCGAACGAAGATAGACTAAAAGTACCATACGACCCACAATCGACATGCCAGATACATAGTAAGGAAAACCACAATACAGCGAACTGTACTGAATTGAAGAGTATACCAGCACGCAAGAGACGAGCTTACACGATATGGCAAAGATTGTGCCATAATTGCATGAAGAGGGGACATAGGGAATATGCGTGCACGTTCGGTAAACGTGGAGGCGGAGACGGAATAACAACATAGGGATGGCGATGGGTGAAGAGAGAGAACACAATACGGTGTTACTCGAGGTAGTACCCGCGAGGATCAGGGGTGATGGGAATAAATGTATGTGCCGGCGCTAATGCTAATAGATAGCGGTGCTGCATTCGCACTCACCGAAACACTAATAGCGGACAAGATAGGATTGAGAACACAACCTAGTGACATTGGTGTGACAACCATAACTACGAAAGATGAGATAGTGAGAATGATGGTAGGCCGATGTACGATAGAACCCATAACGCATGGATGTGATTTCCCAGAGATCTGTAATCCTTTAAGGATAGTGCAAACTCTCAACATCAACGCGAGGAGACCAACTAGTATAGAGACGAACATATATAATCACCTTAATGGGATAGACTTCAGGATACCGTATCTCGATGTACCAATACCAAAAGTGTTCGGGGAGAGAGGTTCCGGCAATCCAGGAAACCAGTGGACGCTAAGTGGACCAGTCAGCGCCAGTCAGCAATACATCTTTACAATCCGGATGTATGTTGGCGATGACGGCTACAAGGGACGAGAACTCAGAAAGACATTAAAGGGAACTGATCCAAATTGAGACAGGGTATACACTAGAGGGAACGGAACGTGGGCTTGGAGGAGGGCCGGGAGAGAAAGTAAGATTAGTTAGAACTTTGATATGGAACATAATTTAACTACGTAGTTAGACGCATTAACACAACTGATGTAGGTAGAGCTCAAACTGTAAGAATAAAAATATAATAATCGTATAGTGAATGAATAACACTAATGTTGGATCCATTTGTTTTCCCAATTAGCTACGGGGGAGACGAACCAACAATGACAACCAAATAACAAGCAGGTTTGACAGTAATCACATGACCAAAACTAAATTTATACATTGGTGCATCAATGATGCGAATATAATTTGGCGTGTGGAAAGGAGAATAAGTGGACGAGGGGAGAGTTTGAGAGAAAATTAAAGTGAGATTACAAAGTGGGTGTGCGAGAATAAGAATATAGCATGAGTGTAAGAGTCAAATAAAGTGGTACCTTATACGTCTAGTGAGGTGACGAGAGTGAGTAGTGAGTGTACAGAAGGCAGAATCAAAAGTTTCGTAAGGCCTGGAGGTTGAGTTCGTTAGTACGAGGTGCTGTGCAGGCTGTGTAGAGAGGACAGTGCGGTGGAAAATGGTACCATGAAATATCAGAGTGAGGAAAACGCAAGTAGGCTCTATTCAGCATTATGATATCGTTTGATGCGGGTATCATAAGGAGGGATCAATATATCCAGAGGTACAGACTGCCAGTCTGTACCAGTTATCAACGATCAATATACATATATTATAGTCTACAGAAACATCAAACTCGTTATTCAACCGAATGAACTATCCACACCTGGCTGGCCGCGTAATCCCGCAAGTTCACGCTTACGGTTCGGCGCGCATTCGCACAACTCCGCTACCGTAACACTAATCACTATGTAATGTCACTATACTGGACACATAAAACAAAATTAACGAAAAATGCAAACTAAAAGCAGCAAAAGTGGATGAAATAAGCTAAACAGGCAAAGGCGAATGGTTCAAGAAACAGAATACGTTTAAATGGAACACGGAACGGGACATTTTCAATATGTAAAAAATAAATTATTAATAGAGCAAATACAAATCTGGAAAATAATATTACTGAGGAATCATGAATTGTCTCTAGGACAATAATGTTAAGTACAACAAAATTATAAAGTTGTGAATTATTAAAAATTAATTGGATTAATTTCAACCGCATGAAATTAATCGAATTATATGACAGAAGAAGCTCAAAGAATAACAAAATAAACACATTGTTAATGTTTTACACTCTATCCTCATCGATAACTTTAATGTTATACGCAACTTCAGTATTGGTAGGTTGTTGGATAGAACGCGTGGTTATGTAGAGCGTGATGACGACTACAATACCGACACCATGGACTACAGACAACACCAACAAACAGTACAGTGTCGTGGTTAAACTATTGTATAAGATAAAGGAAACAGTATCGATACATCCTTCTTGGAAGGCAACATCATTATCGCAGGTAGATACCGAATCAAGGCAACACGACTTCGGAATAACAGCATATCCTGAAGGGCCTAAAATTATAAATATAAAGCATCCTGAAGAAAAGGGTAAATATAAAGCACATCTTGAAGGGCCGCCTAAAAGGGTAAATATAAAGCATATTCTGTAGGCTAAAAGGGCAAATATACAGTCGAACATGTAGGACCAAAAATAATTTATGGTCGACCATAAATTATGACGTCATGGAGAACTTCGGAAAAAAATAAATAAAAATTAATTAACTGGCAAAGATCGGCCTGGGTTTTTATTTAGACGAATTACCTAACAGGCAAAGTAGCAATAAGACAAGGGAAGCATTCTGGTTGGCTAGTTCATAATAGGGCTTAATAAGGGAAGCATTCTGGTTGGCTAGTTCATAATAGGGCCTAATAAGGGAAGCATTCTGGTTGGCTAGTTCATAATAGGGCCTAATAAGGGAAGCATTCTGGTTGGCTAGTTCATAATAGGGCCTAATAAGGGAAGCATTCTGGTTGGCTAGTTCATAATAGGGCTTAATAAGGGAAGCATTCTGGTTGGCTAGTTCATAATAGGGCCTAATAAGGGAAGCATTCTGGTTGGCTAGTTCATAATAGGGCCTAATAAGGGAAGCATTCTGGTTGGCTAGTTCAAAATAGGGCCTAATAAGGGAAGCATTCTGGTTGGCTAGTTCATAATAGGGCCTAATAAGGGAAGCATTCTGGATGGCTAGTTCATAATAGGGCCTAATAAGGGAAGCATTCTGGTTGGCTAGTTCATAATAGGGCCTAATAAGGGAAGCATTCTGGTTGGCTAGTTCATAATAGGGCCTAATAAGGGAAGCATTCTGGTTGGCTAGTTCATAATAGGGCCTAATAAGGGAAGCATTCTGGTTGGCTAGTTCATAATAGGGCCTAATAAGGGAAGCATTCTGGTTGGCTAGTTCATAATAGGGCCTAATAAGGGAAGCATTCTGGTTGGCTAGTTCATAATAGGGCCTAATAAGGGAAGCATTCTGGTTGGCTAGTTCATAATAGGGTCTAATAAGGGAAGCATTCTGGTTGGCTAGTTCATAATAGGGCCTAATAAGGGAAGCATTCTGGTTGGCTAGTTCATAATAGGGCCTAATAAGGGAAGCATTCTGGTTGGCTAGTTCATAATAGGGCCTAATAAGGGAAGCATTCTGGTTGGCTAGTTCATAAT
This sequence comes from Nemertoderma westbladi, assembly GCA_032718475.1. NCBI lineage: Eukaryota > Metazoa > Xenacoelomorpha > Nemertodermatida > Nemertodermatidae > Nemertoderma > Nemertoderma westbladi. Next base: position 10,131 of record JAUCBJ010003215.1, read on the forward strand.
AGGGCCTAATAAGGGAAGCATTCTGGTTGGCTAGTTCATAATAGGGCCTAATAAGGGAAGCATTCTGGTTGGCTAGTTCATAATAGGGCCTAATAAGGGAAGCATTCTGGTTGGCTAGTTCATAATAGGGTCTAATAAGGGAAGCATTCTGGTTGGCTAGTTCATAATAGGGCCTAATAAGGGAAGCATTCTGGTTGGCTAGTTCATAATAGGGCCTAATAAGGGAAGCATTCTGGTTGGCTAGTTCATAATAGGGCCTAATAAGGGAAGCATTCTGGTTGGCTAGTTCATAATAGGGGCTAATAAGGGAAGCATTCTGGATGGCTAGTTCATAATAGGGCCTAATAAGGGAAGCATTCTGGTTGGCTAGTTCATAATAGGGCCTAATAAGGGAAGCATTCTGGTTGGCTAGTTCATAATAGGGCCTAATAAGGGAAGCATTCTGGATGGCTAGTTCATAATAGGGCCTAATAAGGGAAGCATTCTGGTTGGCTAGTTCATAATAGGGCCTAATAAGAGAAGCATTCTGGTTGGCTAGTTCATAATAGGGCCTAATAAGGGAAGCATTAGGGTTGGCTAGTTCATAATAGGGCCTAATAAGGGAAGCATTCTGGTTGGCTAGTTCATAATAGGGCCTAATAAGGGAAGCATTCTGGTTGGCTAGTTCATAATAGGGCCTAATAAGGGAAGCATTCTGGTTGGCTAGTTCATAATAGGGCCTAATAATATTATAAAAATTTTTTCATAAATCATACAATGATAGAAATCATATAAAATTATAAAAGTTCTTTGAATATTTAACTTACCTTTACCATCACAACAGTGTAGAGCTTCTTCCATTCGAGATATTAACTCGGTATAGGCTATCACATGCGGCATATCCTGGCTAACCCAGTACACAATCTGGTGTCGTGCCACTGATAAACCGAACACCGATGAAATAAACCCCAAGTTAAAAAATAAAACAAGAGGAATCAAAACAAAGATGAATGTCTGTGTCCGCATGGCAACACGACCAATGTTGATTCTTCGGATAAATGCCCATACAAACACCGCCCCCGCATATAATAAATATATAATGCTAGAGATAAATAGTCCATGAAATCCACTGCTGTAGTAAGTCAGTATCGGCGACCCAGACTCTGTAGTGTCGCTGTGATTGGTTAATATATCGAGACTGATAATCATTGGAGTAGCAAATAGTTGCGCAACACAAGCAATGGTAAACGATATCGAAAATATTGGCAATGCAGCAAGCCAAACTAACAAAGGAATTCGTATCGACATTATTTCTTGGTCTATGTCTGCTTATCTGCGGCCTATCAGCTACGGTAATTTCAGGTTGTCTAGGTCATCCAACCGGAAGATCGTGAGTTCGAGCCCCAGATGCCAGACTAGGCTGTTATAAAAGGAACAGCCCAGTTCCCAGAAAATAGGTACCTGGCTAGCGGTACTTTAATAATGCGAGTCAGAGAGTATTCGTACTTGGCTTAGCAGCTTAGTCAGTTACCGCCGGTACCGTAGTGTCGCGCCCTCTCATCCCTGCCTTGCTTACAGTTCAGGGTTCAGCAGTTTCAGCATTACCCAATAACGATGACTGGAGGAGCCTCTGGCAGTGTGGTGTCTGAGGGTGTTTCGTGTTTTACGTTCACAGATAACTTTACTTTTACAGTTTTAGGCCTATATTGCAGTAGGCCTATTATACCGGTATCAGTCTGCCAGTTGGAAAGCAAATATGCAGATCCGGCGCCGGCCCCCAGGGTCAACGTTAAGCTGAAATAGAAACAAGCCAGTTCCCAATAGTTCCGAGTCGACTTGTCGAATTACGAATTATCGGAAAACGGGTGCCTATGCCAAACGCCTGCCGGTCGCGGTCGGTATTGCGGTATGCTGGCGTCTGGCGATGGGCTGGTTTGGCTGTTTGGTAGCATACAGTCTGACAGTACAGCAGTCTGGCAGTAGCCAGGTAGCAGCCGAGCAGTACTACAGTGCAATGCAGTAGGTATCGTTTATTGTTCTGGTTAGAAAAGTCTGCCTGTGCAGCTGTGTACATGCCGTGCCGACACAGCGGCACAGGTCGTGTATCCTGTGATAGAGAAGAGACTGACTGTGAGAGTAAAGGATATTAATATCACAGTCAGTCTCTATCATCGGTTTAGGCTTTTGCCTAAACCGGGTCATGAGTCTCTTTACTCTCACAGTCAGTCTCTATCATCCTGTTCAGCTGCTTCATGGCCTACGCTGTTTCTTGGTAATGCAGTACCGGTAATGCATAATGGATGATATGCTGATATGCACCGCACCAAGTCTTTTAAAAATGGTTTGCTCTTTGGTGAATTCAAATTTCCCGCTTTAATGTGTATATGACAACGTTGAAGAACAGATACTTGGACCAGTATAGCTATATCAGTATATCGTTAAAAACAGATCTGCTCTTGAACTTAAATTAATAGTTGAATAGCACCTGTCAGCCTGTCTATAGACAGATAGATAGTTAGTTCTACAACAACTGTTCTAGGTAGATACCTACTACTACTACTGTACTAGGATCGGCATGCTGCATTGCAGCTGCATTTTTATGTAGGTGATTGATGCAGACTTGCATTAAAGTCTCCCAGGAATGTTAAGAATGCATGCTGATCCACTCCATCAGTAGCTGCTTGTAGATTCTGGTAGAAATGTTCCACCTCATCTACAGGGGCAACACTAGTTGGAGAGTAGCACACAATCAGAACCACCTTAGGAAACTTCTTAGCCAGTCTTCCAGAACATGAGAAGTGGCAACGGATGATGCGGTTAGAGATTTGGTCTATTTTGTCCAATGCTGCATGTGCAGTTGGATTCATCAATAGACCAATTCCACCATTGCCACTATCATCTGCTGAAGCGAGGGCGAGTCGCCAACCGCCCCCATGTCCTTAATCAGAACCTCATCAGTCTGTCCAGTCTGCATTCGGTGCTCTTGAACACCCACTGCACTAAGAGAAAGCTTATCTGCCAAGGCAGTCAGCTCACCTTGTCGCATTGGGGACCCGAGTGTTAGGGTGTTTACTGAGGCTAGTCTAGTGACTTGCATCAGATTCACCAATGGCCTTGTTGGTCGGGGTGGAACATGAGAGTAGCCTCCAACTCCAGAATCCCTCTCCCCCTCACAATCTGGTCTCCCTGGTGACCCAGGGGGTTTGGGCCAGAAAGGTCATCAGGAAAGGGACTCAAAGAATTGTTTGCCGCTCTCTCTCCAGTAGGGGGTGAGACAGGTAGCCGGTCAGGAGATAACTGACGCCTGTGAGGCCGATTGTGTCCAGTCATTCCACTGGCCTCTAGTGGCTGGACCTCCCGATTACTAATGTAATCCATAGTGGGGGTTGGGGGGTGCTTTTTTGCCGTGTCAGCTCTCGGGGCAAATACCACACCCTGGTTTGCCATTCCACAGGGTGGGTGCCGCAGTGGAGTCAGATATGAGGCCCATCACCCATATCTACTCTCGCGCACATGACCGACCATTGGCTGTGCAGCTCATCTGCTGGGGCATGCCCTGTACCCCTGCTGCCAGGTGCAGGTCGCAGTGAAGTGCACTCAGAGTGGACATGAGAACACTCTACTCCTGACCAGCCATTGGTAGATCACCATCTGCCTGGCCAGGCCATATACCCCTGCAGCCAAGTATATGGGTCCTTAATCCAGGACCAAGGGCGTCCTTATCCCAGAACGAAGGGGGTCCTAGTTACAGGACCAGATTTGCCCTAGTAAGAGGGTCTATGCAGCTACAGGTGGCACCTCCTTTATGATGCATGAGGTGGCAAGTTTTCTTGATCAATGACCTAGAATACCTGACCTGACCTAAGGTAGATACCTAGAACAGGGGTGGAAAAAAATTAGGTTTTTTAAAGAGAAAAATAGGTCTTTAAAAAAAACCTCAGGTTTTATCTGTTTATACGTAGCTTTTTATTAAATAGATTTCGAGATTTTACCTTGCAACAAATCATACATTAAGGAAATGCAAAGCAGAGATGGACACACCAACATACATACACCTGATGATTGGTTTTCCCCAAGGGGGTCCTCTCAGTGGACCTTTGTTTACCAAAGATACTGATGAAATTCGAGCTGACGATGGATCCCTAGCAAAATATTCTGATGACTCAAGAAATCTACAGGCGATAAGGCATTCCGCAGAAAATGATAAATATAAGTCTAACATCCAGGGAATTGTTGAGCTATCACATGGAAAAAACTTAAAGATAAACGCAAAGAAATCTGAAGAACTATGTTTCATTCCAATGAACTTTAAAGAACAGAATGTTAATAATTTACATCCTGGCGGGGCTGAACCTACAACCAATAGATTGCAGGCCCGGCGCTCAACCAAATGAGCTACCCCGCTATTATATATCTAATAAACAATGAGATGGCCTACCGGTTTACCGAGATGGCCTACCGGTTTACCGAGATGGCCTACCGGCTTACCGGGATGGCCTACCGGTTTACCGGGATGGCCTACCGGTTTACCGGGATGGCCTACCGGTTTACCGAGATGGCCTACCGGTTTACCGGGATGGCCTACCGGTTTACCGGTACTACCGGCCTACCGGTTTACCGGTACTACCGGCCTACCGGTTTACATCCAATGATATTTTATTTATAATAAATAATATTTTGTTTTATATACAATTCTTAAATATTGGCACGTTATTTTTAATTTAATTTTATTTAATTTTATTTAATTTTATTTATCTAGTTTGTAGGCTTATCGTTCAATTGTTTACTTTTCTTTTTTTTCGTTAATTTTCTCATACGTATTTTCAATTTTTATTTATTTATTATTTTACTTAGCCTGATTTTAATTTTTATTAAATTGCTAGTCTCTCGTATCTTTTAATAATTTTGAGCTTTTTTTTTTTTTTAAGAATCTCAGCTAACAAGTGACATTTACGTTTTAAAGTTTTATTTATTTTTACTGCAATTTTTCAATTTTAGCTAACAAGGATGCATAATTTTTTTAGGGGGGGGGGGGGGGGGGGGGGGTTATAGTAACTCCACCTACTGGCTCCAGAAGTCAAGGAAATCCTGCCAAGTACCTAACTGATCTAGACTTTGCTGATGACTTAGGAGTACTCTCAGAATCACTAGAGGGAGCCCAACGGCTCCTCAGCTCATTAGAACATGCTGCTTCTAGTGTTGGTCTTTTTATTAACTCCAAAAAGACCAAAATTTTGACAGTTAACTTTGAAAGTCCTCAGCAAGTCTCTGACCGGATGAGCATAAGCTCAAAGGATGGTATGCTTGAGCATGTGGACGACTTCTGTTACCTGGGATCATGGATCCGGAAGCCAGGTGAGGACCTTCGAATACGTAAGGGAAAGGCATGGGCAGCCTTGAATAGGCTTTCCAGGATTTGGAAGTCACAGAGAATTAATCGGAAACTTAAGGTCCGATTATTTAGAGCAGCAGTAGTTCCAGCAAATTTCATGGATGATAGGGAGTTGTGGTGGCGCAATTTTGTCGACAAGCCGGCACAGCATTCTTAGAAATGTTGCAATGCAATGCAGCATGTCGATCCTAGTAGTAGGGGGGGGGGGGGGGGGGGGGGTGAATTTGATCTTACTTTTAACGTAATTTTAACGTATTATTTCTGTAATTTTAAAGTTTTATGTAATCTCCCTAGTCTTGCCTCATTGCAATTCTGCAAAGATCTTAGTACGATCTTGTCGGTCCTTACTAAGATCTTTGCAAATCGTAGCAAGATCTTTGCAGGAATTAATGAAATCTTAGTAAGATCTTTGCAGATATAGCAAGATCAATAAGATCTTTGCAGATTTGGAATGGAACTTAATATGATCTTTGCAGATATAGAAAGGGGAATACGATCTTTGCAGATTGTTCGCGCTTTCAGACCTTTGGCAGTTTAACCCGCCAAATTAGAATGTCTTCTAGATAATAAATCTGCTTTTTAGTCTATGACAAGTATTTGATTCACTACACTAGTCGAAACCAATCCGTGCGCGACCATTCACCCGCTGGATATTCCCGGGAGATTGGGTTCGACGGTTTAATTTTTATTGCTATGTAAGCCTAATGTATTATTCGACTGACAGTATTATATAATCTCTGACAATATTATTCACCTTCGGTAATATTAACAGTTCCTTTAGGACGTGGCGCTTTATCTACATAAACAGAGTTATGACTTAAACTACTCACAACGATATGGCTTAATTATAATCCACATATATGGCGCATTCTTTAGGAATTGCTTCTTTAACAGACTCACTCATACACTATGCTGCACAATACTGCACACTAATCTGCCAATCTTCACTGATTTTAGTCACATATAAAAGGAACACAGGCTGACTCATGTAGGGTCTATCAAATAACATTAGATTCACTTCAAACCACTTTAACATAAGTCACAATCGTTATTGGTAACCTTTCTCTCTTACCTTCGGTATATCAAGAATATTGGGTTGCGGGGTTATTTATCGTTATTCCAAATATAATTATTCATCAACCATATTATGAAGAACTGACAGCAAATAGCAGTATAAAACAACAAGTCAGTACCGGTATGTCAGCAATGAGATATAGGCATGCAGTGTCCGTTAAAGGATATATGCCCTTTATAATTAAACCTACTAGTGTACGACTAAAAAGCAGTACAGCACAAAATACTTCCAAGCCGTTCTTTCTTTGGCTCAAGACTGAATGTAAACACTGCACATAGGCATTGCGTCATTTCTCGGAAATTTTCTGTACAAGGAGCCACAAAAACGCTCTCATTGGCTGACTGAACTGAGAGACGCCGTAGAACAAAGGAAATCAACACGTATGAATGTCAGCTGTTAACCGTAGTCATAGTAACTACTGTTCAAGAGTAGCTATCACCCTTTTGCGTCACGAATTGCCATAGAATCATAAAATATGCCTTTCACAGTACACATACGGAGGAAATAGGTCTTAGATCCTCTAAAAACACCGATACAGCAATAATACGGTCTCTTACACTTATTAAATCAACTACAGAGTATTTTAATGTAAAAGATAATAAAAATAACGGGGCAATTCAGCAAAGGCTTTTACACCGCTCCCAGAAAATGGGATTTTCAGTCTATAAAATATAAAAATCACAGTTTCTAAAACATAAAGATACTCTAAACAGTTAGTCTTTCTTACGCAGACGGCGTTTACGCAGTTTTTTGAGGCTAGCAAGAGTCTTTTTCTCTTTGGGGGGAGCCACTTTACTAGGAGGGCCATAACTCCTGGGTGAAGGGTGCAATATGATTGCATCAGAAGGTGTAGGATTGTGGTCGAGGTATCTGCCGTTTCGATATGCTTCTCCTCGAGCTGATTTTCCTCCGCTCGTAGCTGGATACGTTCATCCAAAAACTCTCGCAGAGAATAGGATCGTCCAAGTTCGATAACTTCTTAGAGATTCTGGATTTCCCAATCGAATTGAGATAAGGCCAATTCGTTTATCGATTGGACTCACTGTTATAACTTACGTTTATCTGAACAAACGCAGGTTTCCTTTTTGATCTTTATAAAATAGCGTTTAACTCGTTTCGTACAACGCTCTCCTTCACCTTGATGAGGGGTTGTATCGCGTTAAACGTGGACGACCATACGGTTGGATAGTGATATTAGGTGTCCGCGTCACAATCCGGCTAGGTAAGATGGGCGGCTAGCTAGAAATCACTGTCGGAGTGTTACCGATTAATTGTTAGGGTAGCACTAGATCTTTGAACAGTGAATACAGTCCGCGAGGATCCGCGACACCACCAAGATCGCAGGTCTGAGGTCCAACTAAGGAATGAGGAGGTTTGACCGAGTATTCCGGGACTCTGATCGTAGGTTTACTCCAGGATCGTTCGAGCCGAGTGAGCATAGGTGATACGTCAACAAGTTTCGGTTTACGTGGATGTTTATGTCTTTCCGTTTATTAGTTGGGTCTAGGGCATTTATCGTAATAATACCAAAGACGCACGTCTGGTAGGGTAAACGCGGGTGATATTTATTTGTTGTTACAATGCTTCTATCAAGAATTCCAAATATACGTTGGAGTTACCGCGTCCATTTGTTTCTTAAGTGTCTTTTCTTTCGAGTCGATTTCGAATAGAATTTTCGCATTCGAATTTCCGTTTATGGTTCCGACTCCGCTGGGCAGGATATATAGTCGACATAGTCCGTATTGTGTAAATCGATAGGATGACAAGACCATCTTCTATCAACTCCGTCATATCTGCTATATATGAGTTTATCCATATTATAATGAGTTTATATTTAGGCGAGCGGGCGTCGCTGCCTACCCCAATCAACCCCGGACAGTACGAGATCCTCAGCGCCGATGTGTCGTCGCCGCTGTACTTTCGCCAACGACGTAGCCGCACAACGACAACGACAACCGGCACAAGTCACTCAACTGTCCGTCCCAAAGGCTTAGATGTACTTCAGGTTTCCTTGGAGAGTTAGGTTACTTTTACGATTGCGACTAGCTACTGTAAACACACCTTAGCAGTAACATTCACCTATAAACTCACAAATACCACACACACAACTTGTCACAAATTACACACACTCGGGTCACTTGTCCGTTAGTCAATGCCTTCCAGAATGTCACTGTATTATTATGTATCCTTGGATACTATCAGTGCACTATTTATTCCCTATGCTATTCAATGGGACAAGCTTTCTATTGTTCTTTTAACTCAATTCTAATTCTAGCGTGGTTGTTGCTATGGTGACATTATGCAAAGCTAGCGGTAGAATTAGGGTGATTCCAATGCATACAGATCTGGGATGTTATTTAATAGTAATTCTTTAATAGTCAATGTTCTGTTTTATACATGACTTTATGAATTTTATCGGCTATTGACTATGTTTGGGAGACTTTCACACACTCATACGCATGCTAAGATAAATCTCCGCTCCCTTGATCTATTAATTAATGGAATTTTGGGAACTTTATAAATTGCGTAAAAATGGCAATTTATTAAATTCATTAAAAGGCATGAATTTAAATTGATTCCCTGAAATTTTATTATTTGATAATTAAATGGACATATTTGGATTCCAGAACATGTCTGGGGACACAAGATC
>JAUCBJ010003216.1:0-58683 GCA_032718475.1 Nemertoderma westbladi
TGGAAATGCGGTAGTGCTGTCGTATTTCAGTACCGTCTGACCGTAATGGTGTATAGGCCTATGTAGTTGGCAGTTGCTACCGGTCCGGTCAGCCAGTTGTACAGTCTGACAGTAGTAGGGTGGTACGGCGCCAACGGACCCTCTAAACTAATTCAGGACCGCAGTCCAGCACAGCAGTCCGTACTATTAGGGCCTACAGAATTCAGGAATTACAGAATTAGGCCTGTCCTGTACCAGTATACGTGATCTATAATCACTGCACCGGCACCACGGTAACAGTCAGCCAGTACCGTAAAACACCGAATACAGTATGATAGTATTGTCTGATTCCAGATTCAGGGATTGAGTATAGTACCGGTACAGGCAGACAGGCCACAATGGTATGATTTAGTCTCCTAGCAACGAGCTGATGCCAAGCCTAATAATTTTTGGGTAATTATAACTGTAAGACAGTTACACAGATGCTGCACGAAGACCCCACGCAAATTCAACTTGGAAAATTTCTAAACTTTGGCCAGACTACATGTGTACCAAGTTTGGTTATATTCATTAACATTTGGCTGAGTTATTAACGTTTAAAATTGGACACAACAGAACGACAGAACAACAGATTGACAGAACAACAGATCGACAGAACAACAGATCGACAGACACACCGATTGAGTTAGTGGTACCTGTAATCTGTATGCTAAGCTCGCTTACTTTCGTCGCTCGCCCCACAGCCAGATGCCTGTCTTTCTTTTTTGATAACTCTTCAATTATCCTTCTAAGTGCCAAAATGGGCTCCATGGTCCCACCACCTTTACGGAACCCATTCTCCTGATTTCCACGGAGCAGTCTCTCAATGGGATCCCTGATGCGATTTAATAGAATTATATTGTATAGCTTTGCAGCAATCGAGATCAACAAGATTCCGCGAAAATATTCATAGAGGAGAGGATTCGGTGACCCTTCTTGGGAACGGATACCAACTTATTGGTTTTCATTTTCATTTAAAATTCACAGCAGCAAAACAATAAGAACAACAAGAAGATTCAATTAATAAATCAGTTGCGCAAATGTCGCATGCAGTTAAGCAGAAGCAAGAGACAAAACAAGTAATCAGTCAACTGATGTCACTCAGCATAGCTGTAGGCTTCGCCACAAAAGTCAGAACAACAGAAATAATAGATACACAAAAATGTAAATAGAAATGTCAGGAATTAAAAGGGGGGTTTTGGAAACTCATATACTGGTGTACAATATAGGACCACAAAAATAATAATATTGCAATGGTTTTCTTATAATTACAGTAACGGGTTTACATAAAATAAATATACCTGTTCTATGAAGTCCATCATAAGAAGTAATTAAAGATAAACGTTTAAATAAAGTTAAAAATGTATAATAAATAATATGGTTAAGTGTTGAAAATTACATACTTTTTGATTTTAGAAATGAGGTAACAACATATAATTTCCAAATCTAGTGGTAGCAGTAGCCATTCGATATGTATTTAAACACCCACCCCCCAAGTTTTATGTAGGAGAGTATCTCACATTGACCAAGAAGGCTATACCAATAATTATAGCTTTCCCGTGCATCTTAACATTTTTATTGATACACCAGCCCACAGCTGCCCAACCATACATACAAGAATATATCGGTACAGTAATCTTACTTTCACATATTCCAGAATCTCCTTTTGTATATCCATGTACACAATGACAGTCTGATTTCTCGTCTATCGATGCCTCGAATGACCTAAACTCGTCTGTAATTCTTTCTTCTTCGCTGTAAGCTGATTCACCACAATCACATTTTTCACTTCCGTAATTGCAGTCAACATCTAATTAAAAAATTAATTAATCGAATTGTTAAATTATAACATTTTGTTATTTAACAATTAAGCTTGTCCCTTACACACATAGACTACACTATTACCAGACCATATCCGACTAGTATTTATAAATTATGAAAATTTATTAGATGCGAATTTATTATTGGAAGATAAAATATTATGAACGAATCACAAACGTTTTTGACGGCAAATTAGCTCAGGTGTTTGAGGAGAAATAACGGGTTATGCATTATATGTTTTATATTAAAACTCAAGGACTGTATAATAAATTAATTACTAATAGAGCTAAAATATAAAATATGATTTATTTTTGTAAAAATACCTTACCACCCACCTTGACATCCTGGCCCTCCGCTGGCATTGGTGCTGAATATTGTAGAACCAGTTCTACATTTGCACAAAGAACCAATACATTGATTGTTACAAATATCTGGTCGGAGGTCTTTCTCGCAACGATCTGCCAATAGAAATACAATGAAGTTACACTGCAAAATACATTTTTTTGAAGCGGCCAGTTTACAACATTTATTAATTACAGCAGGGCAGATCTCTGATCTATCATCGAAATGCACACTGAGTTCCAAGGTACTGGGAGACGTTCTGTTTTAGAGACGGTCTCTTTTAAGTCTCAACGATCTGATTGGAATGACATTGGGCCAGCTGCAGAGGAACATAGCCTATCCTATCCGCTAGTTTTGTAATTTCATTCTAAGTTAATGTCAAGGCCAAGGCTTATCTCAGTCAGAGTTTACGGTAACCAATCAGGATTCAGCTTCAGAATGTACATATGTACATGAATATAAGGCTGCACTATCAGACTTGCCAATACATTCTGTATTATTTTTCGCTGCAATAGGGGGGGGGGGGGGGGGGGGGGGGGTGGTCCGTCCGATAATTTGTAAGTTGAAATATAAATCCCAGAAGAACGCTGCATTCAATTCCTCTGAACTTTTTTGCTAAAAATGAACTGGGGCGAAAAATGAACGAAATTTTTTATTCTTGCTAAAAATATAATTATTAAATAATAATATATCTTTACCTTGAAATCAAATTTGATGAAAAGGGTATTATTCATTTGTTAAATAACGTGCTGCTTGAAGGCTTGTCAAAAAACAACACCCCGCATAGGAGGGATGGGCCTATGGGACCCTATAGTGGAAGCTACTCCTACCTACAACACAACCCGGGCCGGAACTCAGTCCCTCAGCCGGGCAATCATCGGGGTTGAACCCTTCTCCCTGGTAGATCACCTCGCTTGTCTTCAGGGGGCTCGCAAAGTGGGGCGAACACTACAGCTTGCACGGGAGGACACCGGGTTCAAGGAGGCGAACGAAGACATGTCACAGACCCGACGACGCACAGTACAACGAGCTGTTGACTACCGTACCAGCCGCTGGATTTCCTGTCTCCCCCATGCAGAGCATCACCTCGACCTTTCTCCTCGTGAGTTCCGGGATGCGGTGGCCATCCGCTATGGTCGGCCCCTCGCCTCGGTTCCAAGCCGGTGCGATGGGTGCGGGGCCCCCTTCGATCTTAACCACGGGTTAAATTGCAAGAAAGGAGGTCTCGTCATCCAGTGCCACAATGAGCTACGTGACGTTGTGGGCGACCTGGCGGCGGCGGCGTTCAGGCCCTGCAATGTTACTTGCGAGCCGGTCGTTCGGGAGCAGCAGGGGGTCGACAGAGCTTCTGGTCTTCGGTGTGACGTGGGCATTCGGGGGGCGTTTAACCCGCAGACCCAGGCGTTGATCGACATCAGGTTGGTTAACCTTGACGCCGGGTCTCATGCGGGGTGCTCCCCGATGTCAGTCCTCGAGTCAGCCGAAGACAAGAAGAAGCGACTCTACTCCGACGCAGTCTGGGCGCGGCGTGGCGACTTCTTGCCATACCTCGCCTCCTGCGACGGAGTGTTGGCCCCCCAAGCGGACAAGCTCCTCAGGACCATTGCCCCGAAGCTCCACCAAGCGTGGGGGAGACCCTACAACATGGTGATGGGGTGGGTCCGTACCCGGGTCCAGCTGGTTATCGTTCGTGGGGCTTCCCATTGCCTTAGAGGGTCGCGGACGAAATGGCGTAGCGGGCTCGGGCTGGATAACGGCGCTGGGATGCCATTAACAAACGTTTTGCTAAAACATTTTGCTGTGTGGTATTGTATGTAATAAATCAATGGTGCATTTATTAGTTTACTGATTTAAATATTCCACTTTAATATAAGTTGTTGGTATTATGACGTAATTATCCTATGATAGAAACCAAGATTAATAGAATCTGATGAATCAGAAGAATCTGATTCATTTTTTAATAGATTTCCATTTCACACCAATTTTTTGATGACATAGGCATTAGACAATAAATCATACCATTAAATATTTACTACAAATCATTTTCCCATTTCTGATATTTCAGAATTTTAGCCTTTTCCAGAATTGCCCTACATATTTTTAATGGCGTTTTAAAATAGAGACTTCTTTGAAATTAAACACTTCACTAATCCCTTCACTTCAATCATTGAACTGACACAACTGAATCAATTATATATAATCAGTACTGCAGTTTACTAACCGGTACAACGACCTTTACCATCAGATGCGAACCCACGGCCACATTTGCATGTCTTCGGATCACCTTCATCTCTACATAAACAGTTTTCGCTAAGAGGTTCACAAACTATATGTTGACATGATCTCCCCTCGGTTGGTATGTACCCTGGTTTACAATGTCCCGCAGCATCGCAACCTTCTAATTCCTACAGATCAAACATTAAATAGCTTGTTAATCGACCTCAAGTACCAGTTCTCTTTATAGATTCTACCTATTTCAACTACTATAAACTTGCCGCTATAGTATTGCAAACTGTCTCTTTTTGCTTAGAATAATTATTATAGATTTTTTAAATAATTATTTAAGGTGACCCCATTGATAGCAAATGAACAAAAATATATCTACAGCCTAAATAGGTCCCTTACGATCACTAGTTTCGTTTTTTGTGTTTGATAAACACCGCCTCTGTTATGTAATCGCACCATGATGACCCATATAGTGTCATTTTCTGATGACACAGACCACCCCCACCCCCCCCCCCCCCCCTCCAATTTTTATATTACGACTAATGTGAAGAAGTCCGTATCTACAGAAAATTAGAGAGTATATGACGGGTCATGATGTATTTTCCTTATTATGTTCAATCCATGAATGTTCAAGTATAAATGTTACTGTAGCGACCACTGCTACAGGATAATTTTAAGCAATAATAAAGCGGCCTCGGAGGGAAACGTAATGGAAGATAATCTCAACCAATAAACCACACGGGAAGCTTCGGTGCAATAATACTGTAATTTGAGCATTTTTATGTGGTAGCAGAGAAACGGCCACCTTTAGCAGGTGAATACTAACAGCTGACTCAGACGTTGGGCCAATCAGAGCCTATTGTAAGGCTATTTGGATTCATATTGAGTATGGTTACTTAAATCAGTGTAATACCATACCAGTATTACTAGTTTAGTTGTGTGAAGGTATTAGATCGATAGGATGTGTTAGCGAATTAGTTTTTACCGGTTAAGTTACTAGTAAGATTTCTCATTAAGTTTGTGCAATATCAAATCAATATACAAGTTCATCAGTAAACTCAAGTAGGCCTACATTATTCGATCACCTATCAGCGATTAGGGTTGTTCTCACAAAAAGTGGCCAAGATTTTGTGAAAAAAATGTCAATTTCTTTTTTGTCAAAACTATACAAATATATATATGCTTCGAGAGCTCTCGATGAGGCGATTTCGAATATACTAGTGGGCCGTTTTATTAGTAAATTCGTAAGGGTTTATTCGTCAAAAACCCACAGAAATGTCCACAATGTAACATGTTGTCCCTGGTGTAACGCTACTTCTTAGCCAATCAGAAGCCTCCCTTTCACATAACGCAAAACTACTGTCCACAAACTAACTATTTGTCTCGAATGTAACGCTACTTGTTAGCCAATCAGTATCCAGGATTTAAAATATATACCAGGAATTCAACAGTCACTTGTATGTCATGTAATGCCACTTTCATAATTAGTCGTAACTTAAGATTTATTGACCCAATGGCTAAAAAATATTATTTTCAAATCCGCAAATTATTTAGTTTGTATTATTGCATATAAAACATGAATTATATACATACAATTGAACAAAATAGTTAATGGAATCCATAAAACTTCACAAAACTACTCAGAGCAACGTCATCATCTTCATCAATGTCGTCACCAACCTCGTCCATCTCGTCACCAACCTCGTCCATATCTTCACCGACCTCATCCATCTCATCACCAACCTCATCCATATCGCCACCGACCTCGCCCATCTCGTCACAAACCTCGTCCATATCACCACCGACCTCGTCCATCTCGTCACAAACCTCGTCCTTATCACCACCGACCTCGTCCATCTCGTCACAATCCTCGTCCATATCGTCATCATCGACATTATCATCAAAATCCATCGCACCTGTCAGTTCACATAAGTCGGAAACTTCATATAGACTACCTTCACTCTCTTCATCACTAAGCTCAGCTGTAACACCATCATGAACTTCATCTCGAAGTCCTTCACCTGTAACACCTTCACAACACGCTTAATTCCGTGTGAATGACATAATAATTTGCAATTACAATTGCATGACATTGACTTCAGAAGTACTGTTCTAGAACTGCAAATAAAGGTAACATCATGAGCTTTTCCTAAGCCCTTTAGTGCATTCACATCTCGCTCCATAAGAAACGCCTTCGCCTTCATGATGTCTTCCGAAGTATATGGGAGGACTTCAATGGTTACTTTTGATTTTAGTAGAATCACCAAACCATGAAACGAGAGTGTATCACTGCCAATGTGCATTCCTATTACTGAATCTAATGTTCACTTTACAGTTCCCCCCAGTCCATCGGCTGGACCTTTGCCGTGTTGTGCTTCAAGAAATATCCACCGAAGATTGACTTCCTTCTCTTTCACATAATCTTGGAATAAAGCTACAATATATCTGTTACGATATTGTCCCATTGGGGAATCTGAAAAAATTGTTAAATTTCTAACTTCAGTAGTTATAACAATATCTAACACATGTTTAACACTGGCAAATACCGCAGGAGCAGTATGATCAGTTGCGGTACTAATCGCAACAAATGACATTGGGTTCTCTAAATCATTCCCCTTCCAAGCAAACATTGGGTGCAACGAGATTGACCTTTTCTCATAATACGCACCATGGATCTCACCAGGATTTGGTGGGTGATAATTCTCCGACCAGTCAATGTGAAGTACCACACTATTCTCCTGGCATGCGGCCTTCGCACCTTTAATGGCTGAAAATTGTGCTTTCATTCTTTCAATATGAGCTTTGAGTTTGTCAGTTCCTTTAAAAAAATATCACTTAGTGGTCCTGAGCACATATTCCGAAATACCTTGCACCAAAATCGCCTGTTTGTTTCAACATCTAAGTCCCTCAACCATTGTTGAACAACAACAACCCTGTTTGGTGGCTGGAGATTCCTTACCCAGTCAGTGCATTGATAAGCAAGTTTGGTTGCCAATGTGCCCAAAGGCAACAACTTATCTGATACTAGACTTTCTGCCATTAGTTGTGGATTATCACAAATGACACATAAGCAAATACCCAATCCGACAATTTAGATTTGACTACGTCCTGAGGCCAGTACATGAAGAATAGCTTGCAGAATAAAGAATAGCTTATATCAATGCATTTTTCCACAATAAATCTTTCGTGTATGATTTCTAGGCTCTCCATTTGATATCGTAGGGGAATTCCGGACTTAAGGGAACCTAATTTATCGTCAATAGGTTTTTTCCGTTTATCAGGGCACTGTTTCGAGACGTCCTCTTGTCTGGCAAAGCTAACAACTGCTGCACGTCGACTATCTTCCTTTAATTGTTTAGGAGCATTTCGCAAACGGATTCTACACCCAGCTTTTCGATATTTGTTAACAAGTCGTGTTTTTTGTCCAAAAATATTCCTTTTTGTACGTGGGGTTAATGATTTTGCTACTGATTGTAATAATTGGTGTTCTTCCGGCAATTTTGGAGAAACTACCTTAGGTTGTGATTTTGACTTAGCAAATACATTCCTAGCTAGCATTTATCGCAATCTCATATTATTCTCATATCTCATATCTTACTTTCATAATGGAGCTATTCCTCTAGTAGAAGAATATCGCTATTTTTCTTTGCGATTAAACGCCGACGGCGATTACGACAAGAACCACTATCAGTGATACCGGGGGTGACACTTTTTTCCGGTGTTTTCTCCTTAACCACTGCTTTTTCTTTAAGTGTATTTATTTCACTACGAGTTCTTGGCTCCATTTTTCGTTTTTCAATAAGTCGCTTGGAAACTTTTTCATTTATTCGCTGACGGTATACTTCATATCCACATTCAGCAATTTGTCTTTCTCTATATCTTTTTACTCGTTCTCGAGTTTTTTCTCGAGAAATGCGCTTCTTTTCGATCCCATTTCCATCACAACTCACAACTTTAGGCTTACCCATACTCACCATAACCTACATTAAAACTAAACTCAATGAAAACATATTAGACTTAAGGCCCCTCCATACTGGCTGCTCCATGTGCTGCTGCGTGCTGGCACCAGTGGAAACATAGCAAAATCGGCATGCTTACAAAAACAGAGCTAAGATTGGCACTTAGGAAAGAAAATAATCAGAGCTTAGTCAGATCAGATTATCGGCAAATGCGTCTTATCAGACGTCATGCCAGGCAGCATTGAATATGCGTACCGCTACCATGCACGATAAAGGAAAAAAAGTGGTCTCAAATCAGTTAAACTCATCATACCACTCATATGGGTATGGGTACGGATACGGTACTAGACTCAGACAGGATAGTACAGTCACTATAGTACTGTAGTACAGACACTATAGTACTATATTAGAGTAGTTTATACTAAATACTGAAATACAGAAATCATGGACTATTGCTAGATTGACCCTGACTGCCTGATTTGCAAAAAGAAACGCCATCCACTCCCACTGCTAGGGCTTTTGAGGCCCAACTGTGTTACATGGTGGACATGTCTCAAGTGTAACGCTATTGCTTGTGACAGCGTTACATGCGTTACATGATGGACATTGAAGACATTTTTCATTAGCATGACGTTGGCTATAGTCTGTTTTCAACTATATTAGAATCTAATATGTGATTCGATAGATCTGCGATTGGTATTTCATATGGAGCCCTCAATGGTATCGATATGATTACTAACGCAAAAGTTATCGCTATTCAAAGTAGCGTTACATTGAGGACAATCCTAATGACGGTATTTTTTGTAGATTTATGTTTTCACACAATGCTCGAGTTCTAATAACGAATTCGTATAATTATTTTACCCTCTGATAGCTAAATAAATCGCCGTTTAGCTCTCTTGGAGATGTTGTGAATAAATAAAAAAAAACCAAGTTATGAAAACGAGCGTTACATGGTGGACAAAATCCTAGTGACGGCGTAACTAGTTGTTAGTAAATAGTAAATATATTAAATGTGAGTAGCTTCGGTTGAAAACCACCAATACCATATGAAAGAGCATTAAATTGGCTTTATTTTGATGTATATGTGGAACCTTTGCTTTTATTACTTTAGCTCAGAAGCCAAATATTTAAAAATAATTCAATGTGACATTTCAAAAAACATGCATTTTCGATATTTGTAATGGTGTCATTCTCTAGGTTGTGAATGGAAGCTGTTTAAAATTTGCTGAAATATGAGCAGATTTCTGCTCTTCCGAATGGTATATTGGTTCATTGGGTTAAATCTGTGTCGTTTGGAAATATAACCGTGCCTAAGCATGGACATTTTGACAAAAAAGTTTGGCCACTTTTTGTGAGAACGACCCATTAATATATTATTGTTCATCGAAACACTCAGACTTATTAACCATACTCCACAATCATCAGCATTTCTGACTGACCGCGTAAGACGCGCACACTAGCTTAATTAGTAATATACTATAGATAAATACAATAAAATAAATTAGCACAGTTGATATTTACACAAACATTACAAATGTAAATTTTAAGTTCTCACAAGGCTCACCCAACAAATAACCTTACCGGGCCGACGCACTCCGTGATGCAAAATCCAGAAATTCTCTCAGGATATTTAACTTGTGGCGCAATGAACCCGGGATCACAGGAACAATCTAAACCTTCTTCATTGCAAGTACAATGATCTTTGTTTTCTAAATCGGATTTAATGTCGAAACACTCGGCTGAAAAATGATTCATTCAGTTGCTCATTAAAACAAGTATAATATATATATCATATATAATCAGCAAGCAGCATTTCATGTGTGTTATATTGAGAATTATATTATTCTATTAAATCATAAAATAAAGTAATAGGAACGCATTAAATAATAAAATAAAGTAATAGGAACACATTTTAAACAACCATGTTCAGCATGATCCGGTCTCTTGAATAGTAAAATAATAATAATATAATATAATATTGGTCTGACCAATATGTTCTTCATTCAACACAAGATTATATTATATTATATTATTATATACATATATTGCATATCAACAAAGTAGTGCCGCCACAACTCCCTATCTACATGACGTTTGCGAGATTATCCACATATTCAAGGAATATGCCCCTTAAGCTCATGTAAAAAACGTCGTCGTAAAAATCTCTACAAAATGTAAGATCATATTCATTCTCGCTCTTCCAATCATATCGTAGGCATTCGAAGGTTGTGCACTCCACTTGATTTCCGGATCCATTTGCTTTCGCCATGAGGACCAGCCAGTGCACAATCGTGAGTTTTGGCGGCGTCATGGAGTGTAAAAAGCTCTGACAGCCCATGACTCTCTTGGGACGCCTCTTAAGGGACACTGGCCTTGAATATGAGGATTATCTAACAAATGTCATGAGTTAGTGTCATGAGTTGCGGCGGAGAAATTTTGTCGACAAGATGGCACCACATATATATGATATATATTATAAAATTAAGCTGCAATGCCGCATTCCGATGGTAGTAGTCCGCAAACATGATCGGAACTAGCAGCTGTCCTCCACATGCTGAAGCATACCACCTTTAGAGCTTATTACACACATACGATCAGACATTTCCTATTGAGCTACAAACACTCGATCATTTTAAAGACATGAGGGTAGACATGTATACATTGTGTACAACAGTACATAGAATTGTTAACAAGCACGGAAAACGCGAATCAATGCATGGCATGGATACAATATAACAAATGAACTTTAACTAATTAAATTAAATTTAAATTTAGCTAACCGGCACATGCGCCATCTGATTGAAAATCTACTAGGAAATTGTTGAGGCACCGACATTCATTAAATTCATTGCAAATGCAGCCACTGGCCCCTTGAACGCATTCAGCTATAAATATATAAAATTTTAAACATATAAATGGCAGTCTTATAATAAATCGAATAAGATGATAAATGTTAATTAACTTAAAATAATTATTTAAAATAGTTATTAAAATAATTTTAATTTATCATAAATGTCACACTGGATGCTAGCTGTGTCTTCCGAATAATTGATATACAGTAGAAACAGTATATGATAATCATATTCAAAATAAAAATGTGCCAGTAATTATCAATCTTTAATCTTGATCAACTTGTCTGACTCGAGGTTTTTGGCCCTAATCAAATGTAGAAAAAATTGAAAAATACGAAATTAAAATTACAATATTGTAAAACAAACAATTTGCCACCTCTATTGCACCCGCAACTCCCGAAACACTCCAGGCCCTCCTTTCACTTCACCCTACAGCGATTCCAGGGTGCCTTCTGGAGCTCCCCTCGCTTGATGTCCTAGATATCCCTCTCATCGAGTTCTCCCTTCCAGACATCATGAAATCTATCCGATCTTTTCCGAACGGTTCTGCCGCCGGCCCCCACAAACTTCGTCCTCAATTCCTTAAGGACTTTTGCTCCCACCAATCCGGCGATGCCGCCATGGGAGCTCTGAAAGGCATCACCGGCTTATCCAACCAACTAATCAAAGGATTAGTTCCAGAAACCATCCTCCCTTTTTTCAGTATGGGGCCCGACTATGTGCCTTTACCAAAGTCAACGGTGGAATCCGTCCCTTCGCAGTAGGTTGCACCCTTCGATGTCCAGCTGCTAAGACTGGTTGCCACCAATCTTCTAAGAAGTCCCAACTCAAACTTGCCCCCCACCAACTAGGCCATGGAATACCCCGTGGCTGCGAGGACGCTGTTCATGCTTCCCGGAGATTTCTTCAGGAGTCCGTTGAGCCAACCATCATGGTCAAAATTGACTTCAAAAACGCCTTCCACAGCGTTCATCGCGGGCCCGTCTTCCATTCAATCCTGCAGAACCTTCCACCCATGTACCCCATCGCTTTCCAGGCTTACTCACAACCCACCCACCTCTTCTATGAGGACACAACTATTTCTTCGGAGGTTGGAGTCCAACAGGGTGACCCTCTAGGCAACCTATTCTTCAGCTCTGACACCCACGAAATTGTTGAGAGTGTCGAAACTCCCCTCAATGTCTGGTTCTTAGACGATGGGTCCCTTGGAGGGACCCCCTCTGTTGTTGCCTCTAACCTTGAATCCGTGATCTCCAAAGCTGCTAATCTCGGCCTCCAGATTAAAGCATCGAAATGTGGGTTGATTTTTTCCACCAACTTTCCACCCAATCTGAAACCTGAGACCGCCGCCATATTCGACACGATCACTCCCAGAATCAAATGTATCGACCTCGCCGATGCCTCCCTTCTGGGTGCTCCACTCGGTGAACCAGCTATGGAGTCCATTCTCCAGAACAAAGCATCTGAACTGGCAACTTTCACCAATCGCCTCCAACTCCTTTCCTCTCACGACTCTTTATACCTGCTCCGCCACTGTTTCGCAATCCCCAAACTAATGTATATCCTGCGTTGCTCCCCTTGCTTCCTTGCCCCATCTCTATCCGACTTCGACTCTTCAATTAGAGCTACACTTGAGTCAACACTGAATATTCGGCTTGACAACTCTTCCTGGTCTCAAGCCTCTCTCCCCATCGCTTCAGGTGGGCTTGGTGTGCGTAGCACAAGGGACGTCTCACTGCCGGCCTTCTTGGCCTCCGTCTTCGGATGCGGTCCCCTGCTTCGTGCCCTTCTGCCCCCCTCTATCTCCGACTCGACTAACCCGCTCATCACAAAGGCCCTATCGCTCCTACCTCCTGGCACCGACACACCTCCCAACCCATCTGTCCAAAAGGCCTGGGATGCTCCCCTGTGCTCCAAAACCTACGACTCCCTCCTAGCTTCTGCCAACACCCCCAAAGCGAAGGCCCAACTCATCTCCTCTAAGGCTAAACACTCAGGTGATTGGCTCCAGGTGCTCCCCATCGCTTACCTGGGGCACTGTCTTAGCGATGACCAGGTCCGGATCGGCACCGCCATCCGTCTCGGCGCGCCAGTCTGTGCCGAGCATTCTTGTCGAGGCTGTGATGCCGTAGGCGACACAAGCAGGACTCATGGTCTCAGCTACCTCCACAACTGTGGTAAATACTCCCACCACGCTGAGGCCAATGATGTGATCCACCACGCCCTGTCATCTGCCAGTATATCATCCACCCTCGAGCCCCGCGACCTCTGCAAGGATGGCCGGAAACCAGACGGTATGTCTGTCGCCCCTTGGAACCAAGGACGTAGCCTCATTTGGGACTTCATCTGCCGGGGTGCCTTAGCCCATCCTATCTCCCGATTACATCGATAACCAAAGGGGGTGCTGCCGCAGCGGCTGAGGCAACCAAAGCTCAAAATACGGCAACCTGGCTCACAACTATCACTTTGTGACGGTTGCCTCCGAAACAATCGGCCCAATCGGTGATAAGGACACCATTCTCCTCAATGAGATCGGTCGCCGAATCGCCCTCGCCACCAGGGAACCAAGGTCCACCTCCTTCCTGTTCCAGCGGCTATCGATTGCCATCACCCTGGGAATGCAAGCGCCATCATGGGGACCCTCCCCATCCAAGCTAGCCTCGATGAAGTGTTCCTACTTCGCTAGACCGGTTACGACAGATTGCAGAATGGATCCAGTTGCATGTCACTTCTGGCTCTAACTCTAGTTACGTTACCTTAGTTACTCATTAATGTCGTGCTAATTATTTCCCATTAATGTGTTGTACTATTTGTAATTTAGTACCAGTTTGGTGTAATGTTAAGATTATAATATGCCTGATTTATTAAATGCACTATATGACATTATATATTGTAAAATGTTTTTAATTGTTTTAATATCGATTGAAAAATATATAATTCATAAAGAATTTTGGATGAACAGCAGTATAGCAATTATTACAGTGAATAAAAGGACGCGAAATTAAAAAAAATCTTGAATTTCAATAATATAATATAAAATTAAAAAAAATATAATTTCTGAGATAAATGGTGTTTATTCTGTACCATTGTTTAGACTGCAGTACTACGCCGCAAAAATATGGTGTATAATAATGATTATAAGAAAATGAGAACATGTTGAATTACTGGACGCCCACCCGTACCTGACTGTTTACTAAATAACAATTAATAGTAGTCACTCACGTGAGCAAATCCGCTTGTTATCATTCGAGAAAGAAGAATAATAGTATTTGTCACAAAAACAAGTAGTTTTATCGGTTATATCGGAACAGGTGCAGTGGTCGCCATGAAACTCAGTCTCACAATCATATTCTGTAATCAATTAAGTATTAGCGACATTAAATATTTGAAAGTGCAGGTATTTGTGGGAAATTTTAAAAATAATAACTTGTAATAATAATTATTATCATAATTATAATATAGCGCCAATACATTATGTTCTTTTCGCTTTGTCAATTTATCTACCTGTAAATAACGTCTTTACTTTCCAGTAAATAAAGTACTGATAAATAGAAGTGAAAAGTTATAAAGTGAGACTTTAAATCCCGCTGTCCCGTAGTTTTGGCGGCAAATATTATGCACAAGGTGTTGTTTATAATAATGCTACTTACCTTTACACATCTTAACTTCACTGGCACCATCATTAATCACCATCGGTGTGGTTCCAGTTTTGCAGCTGCACTCCCAGATACTACCAGGTTGATTAGGATTACAAACACAGTTACTATCATCAACGTAACCGCATTCGTAATCTATAAGGAACAATAGCGAAATGTCACAGCTCCATGAAACAATGGAGTAAAGCAATTAATACGTAAGTTTAATAATAGTACTGCACTATGCAGCGCCCATTTTAAAATAGCTCATTTTACCTTCCCAGACCTCTGTGCAAAAAATTAGGATACAATATTTTTGGGTGTGCTGTTCTGTCTCTATTGTCACGATATGTCCTCCTAGTAATTTTGTGTCTCCATATTACGAAATAAAAAGCGTTCCAGTCGCGACCATATTAATTAGTATAACACTGTTAACACTGTTCTGCAGTGTGAAGTAAATCAGTCATGGAAAAAAGATCGACCTCTAATCATATCCGCATTCAAAAAATTAATAAATATAAACCTTAGGAACTACCTCAAAATGTACACGTACCTAACTTATATACAATGAATAATAAATATTGACTGTAAAATAAATAATTTAATGTATGCATTTCTGTGGAAAGAGTTCAGAGTTCAAAAATGTAAAACTGACGAACTATTATTGTATCGTTGTCCCATTATTCAATACGCTAAAGTAAATCTGAGTGCGCTTGTACATGTACAGTTGTGCATTCCTGAATACAATGCTCCTTCCCGTTAGCCATATAGAAGCTCACAGGAAGAAGCACACAATAATGGTATAAAATAAGTATTGTGACCATTCAGAACAATAAACTTAGATCCTTCGAGGTAAGAGAGATAACAAAATTAAATCACTAGAAGACCAAGTAAAAGCCCAGTGCGACAGTTTGCAGTCATTCCAGCATCAGCTCGACAAGCTGGTGGACAGGAACTTTTCGGATTACCAGTATGGGTAGTCAGATAGGAATCGGGAATGTCAGTTTCATTAGAGGTGGTCAGTGGGGAATGGGAAGGAATTATTTGGCTCTACGAAGGCAACCAGAGCCATTCCACTCTGATTGCAACTCCACAAAGGCACAGATTAAATTCTTAGAGAATCACTTGGATGGAACGTGGATAGCAGCCACAGAGGAATGTATACTTATCATTTGCAAAGACAGTGTCAAACATTTGTGTCTCTGGAATGAAAGGTACCAAGGCCTACCAATAGGGTCTGTGACGGAATCCATTGGAGTTGGCAGTGGTGAATTCCGACCAGTGTGTGGATTGTACGCGTCGTCGCGTCCGTGGGCTGCTGGGCTGATACTACTACTACTACTAGGTCGAGCGAGCTCGGACAGTGGAAATAAGATCCTTCCAGGCTTCCCGATTCTCCATAGTTGTTGCAATTTCGTTTCTCCCAAGTTCAGTATCCCTTTCAAGTTGATCTATATATGTTATGGCTGGTCGTCCACGACTATGCTTTCCATGAGTTGGTTGCCAGAAAAGTAGATCTGGTATGACCTCGTCTTTACTTTGCTAGCAGTGCCCACTGAATCTTAATCTGCGTTCACGGAGGGTGGTTGATACAGGTGGTATTGTACCATAAAGCTCGGCATTTGTCATGTGTTGTCTCCAGCTGATGTTTAGGGCTGCCCTTAGTAGTCTTGTGTAGCAACCATCAATTCGTTTTTCAAGTGATTTAGTCAGTGTCCAGGCCTCACCCCCGTATAAAAATACACTTTCCACTGTGGCTCGAAAGAACTTAGTATTCAGGTGCCTGGAGAGATCTGATTTCTAGATGGTATCCATTTTTGATAGAGCTACCCAAGCCTTTGCTTTCCTAACTTCTATGTCCTTTTTGCTACTCTCTATCCATGATCCAAGGTACTGGAAGTCATCGACCTTCCTTAGTTGATTATTATCAATGGTTGTCAAGTTTCCATCAACATTAAAGGTCATGAATTCGGTCTTGGTAGCATTTATATGCAATAAAGTAGACTTAGCAGCCCTCTCCACTTTATTTAGTAGAAGCTGTGCATCTGCTAGCGTATTAGAGAGCAGGGCGATGTCATCCGCAAAGTCGGTGTCTGTGACTGTAGTTGCCGGATATCTACTACTTCTGCGTTCTTGAAGTGTGAATCCCAGCTCTTCACCCTTTGTGGCCGTCCTCATTGCGTAATCCAACACAATTACAAATAGTAATGGTGCTAATGTGTCACCCAGTTTCACCATCTGGTGAGAGTACCTGCGCTTCTGTGTCACAATATAACAATCCAATGCCAGCAACAATTACTTCTGGTATTCCATAAGCTCTTAGGATTTCAAGCATTTTACCTCTATGGATGCTGTCGAATGCCTTCTTGAAGTCCACAAAAGTGATTACTGCGCGGAGATTCTTCGACTTAATTCCTTCAATCAGTCTCCGTAGTGCAAGTATCTGAGCTATTGTTGATCTACTTGGTCGAAATCCGTTTTGGCTCTTACGCAGTAGTTTCTCTATTGAGGCCTAATCCTATATAGAATCATTTTATTGTATATTTTGGCAGCTACCACAAGCAAACAGATCCCACGATAGTTTGTTGGTATGCCGAGGTCTCCTTTCTTGGGGAGAGGCTTTAGTTGACCTTTAGTCCAAATTGGTGGTGGCTTTTCCCCTTTTAACATCCGGTTGCAAGCATTCAATAATGGTCTGTTTAGCACTCCGGTTTTCCATACCTCCGCTGGGATTTCATCTAATCCACTCGCTTTATTATTGGACATGCTTTTAATGCTTCTTTGGAGTTCGGCAGATGTGAAGTCCCCTGTTTCTACAGGTAGTGTCTTGTCATATATTTTCCTTGTAGGGCTGACCTCGATGTTTGGTGGCTGCCCAAGCAAGTTGCTGAAGTGATTTTTCCACTTCCCAACACGTTCTTCAGGACTATCGGCTTTGAGACGCCACTTTGCACAACTTTTCCGACCAGATACCTCATTTACAGTTTGCCAGGTAAGTCTTGATTGTTGCTGTATGTGAGCAGTTGTAATTGCTTCAGTTTTATCCTGTATGTACTTTTCCTGGCTGGTGTTGTAGGCCAATTTAAGATCGTCCTTAGCTTTCTCAACCTTGTTAATGTTTTCGGTTGTTGGTTGTTCGGTTTTAACTTTGTAGGCTATCTTAAGATCTTCTCTCTTACAAGTAACCTCAGAGTTTTGCCATGGCACATACTGTTTTCGTTTGGGTTTCTGGGGGATATGCCTCTTAGCTGATTCCTTGTGGGCTGTTATTATATTCTGGTATATTGAATCGGTGGATTGGTCTTCATCCATTGACTGAAGTGCTTCAAAGCTTGAACTTCTACTGTGTAAGCATCCTTTACAGCATTGTCAGTTCTGAGTTTCTCCCAGTCATAGTTGATTTGCTTGCTTGTCCTGGGTTTGCTGGCTCTCAAACTGAGGCTCAGCTGGGCTGATATATATTAGGCCGAAGGCCGTTGAAAATGACAGGGTTAAGTTGTCAGTATTAATAATCACAGTAATTGATAATAGCGCAGTCTGAATATAATAATATGCAATACAGCGGTTAGTAACGATGGAGTAACGACGACGGTCAAAACTATTTCGGTCTCACAACTGTAAGGAAATCAACTAAACTAATAATCAGCAATCACAACAGTTATATCATTGACACATATTACATTAGCACTACACTACAGGGTGGCCTTAATATCCAATAGATGCGCTCTTGTCCTCCGAAATGTACTTTCCCGCCGACTATTGGCTTAACCTGATTAATTCTCACCTCGCCACTCCCTGTTGGCGTTGTCCCTTGGTGCTAGCCTTACTAGCTTGTTTGTCCCTCTGAGGTGGTTTGACCTCTCACCTCTCTCTGTGGCTTACGGCGTGTGTCGCCCCAGTTGGTTATGAGGTGAGATTATTATTGGTAATATATAAGTTATAATTATTATTAATTAAGTAATAATTGCACAGTAGCATGTAAATTACAAAGTCAGACACTAAGGGCAGAATACAAGCATGCATGATCGGCCTAACTAGACCCATTAATACAGCCGCCCCAACTGTCAGGGTCAGGACTGGAGACCATGTATGTTCAAGCCAGGAGGTTAGCATAGCACAAGGTAGTGAACGTTGTCCATTACTGGCAACATAATTGATGGCATATCGCACCTTGAGAAACAATGAAACACAATCAAAGGATATAATGGTGTGTCCGTAGCAAGACGAGGAGACAAGTAGGATGCCATAAAGCATCATAGGAATATAAATTTCTCAAATTAAGGAGATTCCCAACTGAGTCTGAGTTCATGACACTACACTGATTATTGAGACAGGCCATGCGTTTATCCTTGTGGATGCGAAACTCTGTTCCTGAACTCCTTATACATACATATCCCCAGATTAAATGCACTAAGGTAGTGACAAGCCGACTTGAGGGCGTCGCAGTGATCCATTATATAAGGCTGGGTGTCGCATGAGTTTTATCGCCCCAGTATGAATTAAGAAGGATGTTAAAAAGAGTCCTAGGTTGGATACTCAGTACCGGTACTGTAGTGCATGTAGTAAGTAGTACTGCTCTTTCTGGTATTTGTATTTGTTGTATTTTTGAATTTGGTCCTGACGATACCCCAAAGGGGAGAAATATATAGACCTAACACCTCTTTTTAACATCCTTCTTAATTCATACTGGGGCGATAAAACTCCTGCGACACCCCGCCTTATATAATGGATATCCCCAGATAGCAGTCTAGTAAGGGTTAGTGTGGTCTATTAAGTCTAAGTAATATCTGGGTGGTGTTGCATAAAAGGAAAATAATAAAAATATTAGAATAATTTTAAAAATTACAAGTACGAAAATCTGTTAGTATTGCACAAAACATCTTCATTCTAATAATATTGGTGTGGGATAATTCGTGGTATATAATTATTCATCGGTGACTAATATTATTAGAGTGGCACACTGATAAAATCAGAAAATTTTATTAGTTCTTGTAAATAAAATTTTATGAAACAAATTCACTAATCGAAAGTTTCCATTGATTTCACCAATATTATTTATCAATAATCATAAGTCCATATTTTTTATGTAACACATCCTCGGTAAACGCTTAATAGCTTAATATAATAAAATTTGAATATTAACAAAGTATAGTTCCAATACCCAGTTCCAATACCCAGTTCCAATACCCAGTTCCAATACCCAGTTCCAATACCCAGTTCCAATACCCAGTTCCAATACCCAGTTCCAATACCCAGTTCCAATACCCAGTTCCAATACGTAAAAATATTTTTCTGAAAGGGGATAACTAATTTGTTGTTTCTTACCTATACAGGTCCCATCCCACCAAGCTTGCAACCCATCTACGCATTTACAATCATTGCCAGTTGTGCATTCGCAGCCAGGGTAGCCTTGTTTACAGCGGGTATCACAGATTGGCCCTTGGGTAGGTTTTAAACCTCCCGCGCATTCACAACCGTTGTCTTTGTATTTACATGCACACTTATCTGTATCCCCATCAACACTTGGACATACATCTAAAATAAAATATATACAAAATTGTCATTAAAATATTCAATACAATTAAATAATATCAATTACCATCAAAGATAATGTTGTTAAACTATTCATAAATTGACTGAAATTTCAAGACGAAAATATAATTTATCGGAATACATCATTAGTCATCTACTTGTTATCAATAGCAAGAAATATTTTTGAAATAAAATAACAATTAAATCACACTTCTACAGTTCGCGATTAGACAAGAAAATCCCCAACTCGTCTACATTATTAAGTCCAGCAGTATTTTAGAAGACGTTTCTTGAGTATCAATGTCTTACTACCGCGTTTCCCTTCAACAACGGCTGCTAATAACTTGTTTCAAATTGGGTAATATCTAAAGTTAAAGTATCTGGTAGAATAATGCCTTGTATCACTGGCTCGGCACAGTAAAATATGAATTTAGATAATATAATATTTTAAGTACCAACCTTTACAAACCAAGATATCAAAGCTGTTATCATTGTACGTATAATGCTGTTGTCTGATGTTTGTGAATCCTTCAAAATAACCGTCTTCTTGTTTCTGTTTACTTTCACAGTGAATTCGACAGAATCGTCTATCCACCTGAATAATTATATTCTAGTGGTTCGAATTGGAGATAAGTGGTAGATTACACTACATAAATACAACACAAAGCAATAGCGAGGCATAAGTCGTAGATTACACTACATAAATACAACACAAAGCAATAGCGAGGCATAAGTCGTAGATTACACTACATAAATACAACACAAAGCAATAGCGAGGCATACGTCGTAGATTACACTACAGAAATACAACACAAAGCAATAGCGAGGCATAAGTCGTATATTACACTACATAAATACAACACAAAGCAATAGCGAGGCATAAGTCGTAGATTACACTACATAAATACAACACAAAGCAATAGCGAGGCATAAGTCGTAGATTACACTACATAAATACAACACAAAGCAATTGCGAGGCATAAGTCGTAGCTTACACTCATAAATACAACACAAAGCAATAGCGAGGCATAAGTCGTAGATTACACTACATAAATACAACACAAAGCAATAGCGAGGCATAAGTCGTAGATTACACTACATAAATACAACACAAAGCAATAGCGAGGCATAAGTCGTAGATTACACTACAGAAATACAACATAAAGTAATAGCGAGGCATAAGTCGTAGATTACACTACAGCGATACAACACAAAGCAATAGCGGGGCATAAGTCGTAGATTACAGGACAGAAATACAACACAAAGCAATAGCGAGGCATAAGTCGTATATTACACTACATAAATACAACACAAAGCAATAGCGAGGCATAAGTCGTATATTACACTACATAAATACAACACAAAGCAATAGCGAGGCATAAGTCGTAGATTACACTACATAAATACAACACAAAGCAATAGCGAGGCATAAGTCGTATATTACACTACATAAATACAACACAAAGCAAGAGCGAGGCATAAGTCGTAGATTACACTGCATAAATACAACACAAAGCAATAGCGAGGCATAAGTCGTAGATTACACCACAGAAATACAACACAAAGCAATATCGAGGCATAAGTCGTATATTACACTACATAAATACAACACAAAGCAATAGCGAGGCATAAGTCGTAGATTACACTACATAAATACAACACAAAGCAATAGCGAGGCATAAGTCGTAGATTACACTACAGAAATACAACATAAAGTAATAGCGAGGCATAAGTCGTAGATTAAACTACAGCGATACAACACAAAGCAATAGCGAGACATAAGTCGTAGATTAAACTACAGCGATACAACACAAAGCAATAGCGAGGCATAAGTCGTAGATTAAACTACAGAAATACAACATAAAGTAATAGCGAGGCATAAGTCGTAGATTACACTACAGCGATACAACACAAAGCAATAGCGAGGCATAAGTCGTAGATTACACTACAGAAATACAACATAAAGTAATAGCTAGGCATAAGTCGTAGATTACACTACAGAAATACAACATAAAGCAATAGCGAGGCATAAGTCGTAGATTACACTACATAAATACAACACAAAGCAATAGCGAGACATAAGTCGTAGATTACACTACATAAATACAACACAAAGCAATAGCGAGGCATAAGTCGTAGATTACACTACAGAAATACAACATAAAGTAATAGCGAGGCATAAGTCGTAGATTACACTACATAAATACAACATAAAGTAATAGCGAGGCATAAGTCGTAGATTACACTACAGAAATACAACATAAAGCAATAGCGAGGCATAAGTCGTAGATTACACTACATAAATACAACACAAAGCAATAGCGAGACATAAGTCGTAGATTACACTACATAAATACAACACAAAGCAATAGCAAGGCATAAGTCGTAGATTACACTACATAAATACAACACAAAGCAATAGCGAGACATAAGTCGTAGATTAAACTACAGAAATACAACATAAAGTAATAGCGAGGCATAAGTCGTAGATTACACTACAGCGATACAACACAAAGCAATAGCGAGGCATAAGTCGTAGATTACACTACAGAAATACAACATAAAGTAATAGCGAGGCATAAGTCGTAGATTACACTACATAAATACAACACAAAGCAATAGCAAGGCATAAGTCGTAGATTACACTACATAAATACAACACAAAGCAATAGCGAGGCATAAGTCGTAGATTACACTACAGAAATACAACATAAAGTAATAGCGAGGCATAAGTCGTAGATTAAACTACAGCGATACAACACAAAGCAATAGCGAGACATAATTCGTAGATTAAACTACAGCGATACAACACAAAGCAATAGCGAGGCATAAGTCGTAGATTAAACTACAGAAATACAACATAAAGTAATAGCGAGGCATAAGTCGTAGATTACACTACAGCGATACAACACAAAGCAATAGCGAGGCATACGTCGTAGATTAAACTACAGCGATACAACACAAAGCAATAGCGAGACATAAGTCGTAGATTAAACTACAGCGATACAACACAAAGCAATAGCGAGGCATAAGTCGTAGATTACACTACATAAATACAACACAAAGCAATAGCGAGACATAAGTCGTAGATTACACTACATAAATACAACACAAAGCAATAGCAAGGCATAAGTCGTAGATTACACTACATAAATACAACACAAAGCAATAGCGAGGCATAAGTCGTAGATTACACTACAGAAATACAACACAAAGCAATAGCGAGGTATAAGTCGTAGATTACACTACAGAAATACAACACAAAGCAATAGCGAGGCATAAGTCGTAGATTAAACTACAGAAATACAACATAAAGTAATAGCGAGGCATAAGTCGTAGATTACACTACAGCGATACAACACAAAGCAATAGCGAGGCATACGTCGTAGATTAAACTACAGCGATACAACACAAAGCAATAGCGAGACATAAGTCGTAGATTAAACTACAGCGATACAACACAAAGCAATAGCGAGGCATAAGTCGTAGATTACACTACATAAATACAACACAAAGCAATAGCGAGACATAAGTCGTAGATTACACTACATAAATACAACACAAAGCAATAGCAAGGCATAAGTCGTAGATTACACTACATAAATACAACACAAAGCAATAGCGAGGCATAAGTCGTAGATTACACTACAGAAATACAACACAAAGCAATAGCGAGGTATAAGTCGTAGATTACACTACAGAAATACAACACAAAGCAATAGCAAGGCATACATTTTTGTTAAACAATAAACAATTCATTCGTACAAAGATGACTATTATTTAGGACGTGCTTATGTTTGGATGCTAAATATACAGGGTGTTCATTTAAATTTGTCACTACTTCGATTGTTAAAATAATCTCATCGACATATTTATTCCATCTCATAATTTTGATCTCCTTGGATTAGCTAATACATTAACTTAAACTTTCCATAATTTCCGAATTAGTATTGTCGCCATGGTGAGTAAATATCACTGATCAAGTTAGAGGGTTAATTTTACACGATTTGCTATACTGGAGTACATTTATTCTAAATTAAAGCAAAAGTAAATTTTCTTCGGCCGCAAGGCCAGGGATTACGTACAAAGTCTGACGACTTATTTCCAGTGCGGTCCCCCCAGAGCTTTACTCCCTAGAGGAAACTCCAGTACTGATTTAGCTACCACTTAAATGCAAGGCAGACATGCGCCCTGGCTGGTCCCTTTAAAGCATTCGTGCCGAAACGAAAACTGCCCCGGTCCATGTGAGGATCTAACCCACGACCTATGGGAGATGTGAATTCACTGCTATGCTGTATAGAATGGAATTGAAGACATTGGTAATGGCTTGACAGAGATAATTAAGGTCTACCAGCTACTGGGCGTAAACCGATTCTTTACGTATCCACAGAGATAAAATCGCACGGATTTTAGGTCAGGCGATCAATCGGGCCACGGGATTGGTCCATCTCTACCTATCCAAAGATCTGGAAAGGTTTGGTTGATAAATGTCCGCACGTTGGATACCCAATGAAGAGGAGCTCCTTGCTGCAAGACAACGTGTCCAACATGCGTCCAATTTGAGGAATCAGAACGACTGCAGCATATCTAGGTAACTGGCTGCATTCACTGTGGCGGAATCGAAGAAGAATGGTCCCAATTATGTTATGTAGTCCCATTTAGCCGCCCAGACAGTTAGTTATCTTTGGGGATTCTCTAATGATCTCCAATATCTTATGAGGGCTTTCAGTCCCCCCATATTCGACAATGGTGACAATTTACACATCCCTACCATCTAAAAAACTAAGAATTTGTTCCGCTGCTGCAGCTCGTTTGGGATAATCGTTTTTTGTTAAGGCGTGAACAACGGACTTGAATTTAGTTAGCGTGGAACTTCAATTTCTGTAATGTTGTGGACGCATCCTAGACTCGGACGCACTGATAAAGACACACGTCGTAGCGAAGTCTCTGAGTTTAAGTTAAAAGTGTCTGAACCGCGGGTAACTTGTCACTAGGTACTGAAGGATGTCCAGACCCAGGTTTACGTAGAAGAATCTTTTCAGTTTTAAACTTAATTATAAGTCACAGTATAACTTTATTGGATAGTTTTGGTACTGCAGGAAAAGTATGCGCAAATTTCAAGGCCGTTATTTTGGGTGAATTAGTCAAATAGTAAGTTTTTCCGACAAACAACTTTTGATCATTTTTTCAGCATATTAATCGGATGCACACCATAACAGTCCCTAAGTAACTAACAAAACAAAACTGAATAATGTTGTTCTAGAACAACATTGGCAGTTGTTCTCATAGAAACATTCCGAAAGTACAAGGCAAAATAAAAGAAAGAATTGTACTCCAATTGGTAGCGAAACGTGTAAAATTAACCCTCCAACTACTTGATCAGTGATAATTAGTCACCATGGCAACAATACTAATTCGGACATTATGGAAAGTTTAAGTTAATGTATTAGCTTTCCAAGGAGGCCAAAATTATGAGATGGAACAAATATATCGATGAGATTATTTTAACAATCGAAGTAGTGATAAATTTAAATGAACACCCTGTATTATATAGATTTTATTTGTTCAGTGTCAAATCCGAATATCTGAATGTGTATCATAATGTAACTCTGGATCATTTTATAGGATTGAGAGGTAACTAACTATACGAACCTTCCAATATGGATCATATCTTAGTATCGAGAGGTACCCCTCCTCGCAATTACATTTCAGAAGATTCTCAGGTTTCTTACCCTCTTCCCTTCGGCACGTCTGACAGTTGGGGCTACCTGGTTCGCATTCGTATCCTGTATAAAAATAAACCGCAAATTAGACTAAAAATATGGAAATACTAACTGCATTTGATACTCAAATTACATCATAGCCAATTACTACGCAAGAGAAACGTAAAAGACGACTGATTCATCAGGAACTATGAAATATTACGTTTTACATATTAAGAAAAAAAAGGGTTCTGTTAACTCGCCATTGTTCTAGAAAAAATAAACTGGTATTACACATCTTCCACAGATTGGGATATCAATGCCAAACTCACCATTTTTGTGATATCAATATTTTGGCATTGATTCATTATTTTTGTGACATCATATTATTTTGGTATTTAATTTATTTAATTTAATTTAATTTCGTGCATATAGTTATATAACTAAGCGTATAGCACAGTATACATAAAACCGGTAAATGTTAGAGCATTAGCACAAAATATTAAGTTGTTATAGTCTATAAATATAAATGAGATAGTAAAAAAACATAATATCCTAATGATTCGTGAAATAGTATACACTGGTTAATACTTAATCGTTACATATAAAATTTAAAATTGTGTCTAATTCAACCTTAGAGAAACCAGGGACTTCCAAATAGTTGTACCTGCAATCAGTAATTTCTTTGCACAAATCACAATATGAAACAGCGCGTGGGTCTGGAAACCAATTAATCAAATTGCACGAATCACTTGTAACATTATTAGGTGCACACTTAAGCTTTATACGTTTCAAGTTAGAGCCAGAATTAGATGTACAATCAAATAAACACAGCGTAGTCAGAAATTGCAATGAGGGTTTCATATAATTTGACATTAAACTAGAGGCAAATTTGACACATCGACTGGCAACCATGGACATTGGATAAGGAAATGCTACAATACCTTCTACGATAAACCTATGGGTATTAATGGGTAGGCCCCATACTAATCTAGTATTAATATTCCAAGAGGTAAATAAACGTGTACATTCTGTAAACCATAAGTTCCAAAGACAACTACCGTAAAAAGATGTGGCATAAATCCGTTGTATT
Organism: Nemertoderma westbladi; assembly: GCA_032718475.1. Taxonomy (NCBI): domain Eukaryota; kingdom Metazoa; phylum Xenacoelomorpha; order Nemertodermatida; family Nemertodermatidae; genus Nemertoderma; species Nemertoderma westbladi. The sequence goes on from JAUCBJ010003216.1 coordinate 27,184, forward strand.
TCAGACAACGATTTTCAATGACATTCAATTCATTTTCAATGATTTTTGACGACAAATTTATGCAGCATCAAATTATTATTCAAATAAAATCATCCCGAGTTACAAACCTCTACATTATCTAAGATTCCCAAACGAGTTGTAAATCGAATAATAATAATTTATTTAACTATTTGTTTAAAAGTTAACATTTCCAACATTAACAAATTTTGTGGATACCAATAAATTACAAATCCTAATAGACAATATCCAAAGTATTATAGTACTGCAGTTTCTAATGTATTATAGTACTTCATCAAGCTTTCTCTGCAGCTCTATATAAAGAATGACCTCATGTTTATATTAATGTCTGCTTACCTCTACAGTATCCAGAAATTCCCCTCTGTTGCCAGAGCAACAAATCTGTGGTATAACCATCTCTACACAAGCATAGAATCTCAGGTACATTAACGTCATCTGGTTGTCTAGAGAACCGATGGCATTGGCACCATGGATTACCGTCCACGCATTGTCTAGGAAGACATGTCTGATCCCAACGTAACATGTAGCCTTTTGTTGAATCGCATCTACAGTTTTTGTTCCCAGGTTCGCACATGCATCCTTCGGCGTTGTAAAGACATTCACCTGTATTCATATTTTCAATTTATTTTAAGTATTAAAATTTTATCTTAACAAACTCAAATTAGTTGTGATATTCAGGGTTCATTGTGACCATTTACCATCACATATGACCTGGGGGCAGGCCCGTACTGTGCGGGGGTGCTTTGGGGGCACTACCCCCACCCCCTCCCCCCCCCCCCCAGACAAGACCCACTGGGCATAACTGTGCGGACAATACTGGGCGGAAAAGCCAACCAACCACCAAGGTTAAGGCAGAATCACCAGCCGATCGCCTCAATGGTTGGAAGGCCCACTTTGAGAAGCTCCTCAATAATGACAGGGTATTGCCTGATAACTTTATAGAAGTAAAAGTGCCTGAGTCTGTACTCCCAGATATTCCCATTGGTGATATCTCCTTTGCAGAAGTGAAGGCTGCTGCAAAGAGCATTAAGACCAATCGTGCCAGTGGAGTAGATGGTGTTCCCCCTGAGGTCTTTAAAATACCTGAGTGTTTAAAGCTCATCTATCCCATCATAGTAGACATGTACCGTACAACAAGAGTCCCACAAGAAATGAAAACAAATAAGTTGGTGCCAGTTCCCAAGAAGGGCAACCTAACACTCTATGGTTCTTTTCGGGGAATCTCATTGATCTCGATTGCTGCAAAGCTATACAATAGGATTCTATTAAATCGCATCAGGGATCCCATTGAGAGACTGCTCCGTGGAAATCAGAATGGGTTCCGTAAAGGTCGTGGGACCATGGAGCCCATTTTGGCACTTAGAAGGATAATTGAAGAATTATCAAAAAAGAAAGACAGGCATCTGGCTGTTATCTTTGTTGACTTCTTCAAGGCCTTTGATTCAGTCTCTCGCTCACGTATGTTCAGCATACTTTCATTATATGGGATTCCTGATGAAATTATTGCAGCAATCAGATCAGTATACGATGGTTCGACAACATTTGTGTCTACTGTTGACGGTGACACAGAACCATTTGAAGTGTTATGGGGCGAAACCACCCCACCCCCCCCCCCCCCCCCCCAGATATAATGGTCAATATACGGGCCTGCCTGGATGAGAGCATAAAACTACCCACGAACATACCAGTATATTTATAGATGATATTTAATTTATCTTATCTTGCTTATTAAATGTAGCCTACTTACCTGTTATTTTAAACAAAGGACATTTATCATTCAGGCTTCTAGTGGCATGAACAATAAATTTCCTGTTATTTTCTGACGAATCAACCAAGTAATGTACAGGTAGAGGATCTGGAATTCCCAATGTTCCGCAAGAATCAATAGGATGCGCGATTGGGAGACATCTAAATGAAAACAATACTTAGAAAAGGGAAAGAGTAGCTCAATCGGGATGAGTAGCTCGATCGGGGAAGAGTAGCTCGATCGGGAAGAGTAACTCAATCGGGAAGAGTAGCTCGATCGGGAAGAGTAACTCGATCGGGAAGAGTAACTCAATCGGGAAGAGTAGCTCGATCGGGAAGAGTAACTCAATCGGGAAGAGCAGCTCGATCGGGAAGAGTAGCTCGATCGGGATGAGTAGCTCGATCGGGAAGAGTAACTCAATCGGGAAGAGTAGCTCGATCGGGAAGAGTAGCTCGATCGGGATGAGTAGCTCGATCGGGAAGAGTAGCTCGATCGGGAAGAGTAGCTCGATCGGGAAGAGTGGCTCGATTGGGTAGAGTAGCTCGATCGAGAAGAGTAGCTCGATCGGGAAGAGTAGCTCGATCGGGAAGAGTAGCTCGATCGGGATGAGTAGCTCGATCGGGAAGAGTAGCTCGATCGGGAAGAGTAGCTCGATCGGGAAGAGTAGCTCGATTTGGTAGAGTAGCTCAATCGATAAGAGTAGCTCGATCGGGAAGAGTAGCTCTGTAAAAGCTTTTGCGTCATTAACCGGTTATTTTCCCTTAAAGTACTCTGTAGTTGGTTTGCCAGGCATAAAAAGGCCGTGTCCTTGCTGTACTGGTGTTTTAGAGGACATAAAAGTCATTTCTTATGTATTTGTACTGTATTTGTACTTTAGAGGACATAATCCACAATCTCGTGACGCGATAAGCTAGATACTCTTGAAAACAGTGTCGCTACCATGACGATGGCTAACAGCTGATATTGCCACGTCGACGTTTCTTTGTTTCTTTGTTCTCTCGTTGTTCGGTTGACCAATCAGAGCGTTTGTTGTCTCTGTGTTGGAGGTGTATACAGAGGCTCAGTAGTTCAGTGTTATGTTTTTGCCCAGAGCCTAAGAACCGGCTTTTGGCACCTCCGTGTTTTCAGTTTTAGTCTTACACTAGTAGGCTTAATTATAAGGACATATATCCGTTATCTAAACATAACATACCATACCTAATCAAACAACCTGTGCATACTTTTATATTGTTATACTGCTATTTACTGTCAGTTCTTCATAATATGGTTGATGAATTATTATATTTGGAATAACGATAAATAACCCCGAAAACCCAATATTCTTGATATACCGAAGGTAAGAGAGAAAGGTTACATATAACGATTGTGACTTATGTTAAAGTGGTTTGAAGTGAATCTAATGTTATTTGATAGACCCTACATGATTCGGTCCGTGTTCCTTTTATATGTGACTAAAATCAGTGAAGATCGGCAGATCAGTGTGCAGTATTGTGCAGCATTGTGTATGAGTGAGACTGATAACGAAGCATTTCCTAAAGAATGCGCCATATATGTGAATTATAACTAAGCCATATCGTTGTGAGTAGTTTAAGTCATAACTCTGTTTATATAGGTAGAGCGCCACGTCCTAAAGGAACTGTTAATATTTCCCGAAGGTGAATAATATTGTCAGAGATTATATAACACTGTCAGTCGAATAATACATTAGGCCTACATAGCAATACGATTAAGCCGTCGAACCCAATCTCCCGGGTATATCCAGCGGGTGAATGATCGCGCACAGATTGGTTTCGACTAGTGTAGTGAATCAAATACTTGTCATAGGCTAAAAGCGAATTATTATCTAGAAGACATCCTAATTTGGCGGGTTAAACTGCCAAAGGTCTGAAAGCGCGAACAATAACGGATATTTGGTCTGTATTGCAGTGTAGGCATTAAATACAGTTTAATATTGTTCTGGTAAGAACAATAACGGATATAGCTTCTTTATTGCAGTAAGCAATAAAGTTGAAAGTACCGGTCAACCGGTACATCTGTAGGTCAGTAGGCCCAACTGCCAGAACCGGTACCCAGTAGGCCTGACTACCTAACCACCCGGACCGGTACCTACAGCAGTACAGGTACAGCAGTATTATTCGATTTTGATTATTATATACCAGTAGGTCTTAATAATTAATCAGGGAGGGCCCGCCCTGGTTTTTTATTGAGATTTTTACTTATTTCTGTCAAGTTTTATTTGTTTGTAGGCCAGTATTGAACAGAAGGCGTGTAAGCCTGATCAGATTGTACAGACAATTTGTAGGCTGAGCTGTTGTCTGATTGTTGTTAGGTCTGAACGGATTGCAGTGTGTGTAGATCACCTGTCCGATAAAGAACGGTTAGGAAGTAGGGGCAGCCAATGCTGTAAGGTAAACCCCCAACTAAAGAATAAGTCGTACTACTGGGTTAGAACGCATACTACCTAATCATTTCGGAGTCTGCATGTCCTGTAGTTTATTTAGGCTTGAGAGTAGTCTGCCATCGTTTAGTCTGTACTTTGTTTGTGTAAGTCTGTACGGGTAGCGTATAATATTTATTTAGATAATTTGTAGGCTGGATAGTTGTCTGGCTGTTATTAGGTCTGAACGGATTGCAGTGTGTGTAGAGCCTCTGTCCGATAAAGAACGGTTAGGAAGTAGGGGCAGCCAATGCTGTAAGGTAAACCCCCATCTAAAGAATAAGTCGTACTACTGGGTTAGAACGCATACTACCTAATCATTTCGGAGTCTGCATGTCCTGTAGTTTATTTAGGCTTGATAGTAGTCTGTCAGTATTTGGTCTGCATTTTGTTTGAGTGGTTTGTACGCGTAGCGTAATATTTATTATTCAGAGTTTATGCGATTATTCGCAACATTCATTCCCCAAGTTTGTTCCTACAATAATTGTGTTTGTTATACATACCGCTATAGTTAAATTAACCCCGGTACTACACGGGCTGCTTGGCGTAGGTAAAGACTGGTGATTTTGTGCACCGGTCACTCCAGCAGATGCCGTGGTTCTTTTAGCTGTTCAAGTATATTTAACTACTGATTATATGTTATACAAGTACTCGTACCTAATTTAGGGTTTAGTGTACAGTGCTTTCCGAAAGTAATTAGTGTAGGCATTATATTTGTGTTGTAAAGTGGTTGATAGGCACGTTCGATTAGCTCTATTAACTTCTAGGTAGGAACACTCCGTGATACATAACGTAGTACCTATATCGATACGGCTATAGGTCGTCAGGCGGTGGTATTTTCCTATCTGGACAACGCAGTGTATTCTACTACTACTTATTATTTTCAAATACCGTAGTACCCTGTCCGTTGTAATAACCAGATTTCTAACCCTTTGTTAGGCTGGTTTGTAGACTTCTTGTAAAATTACCCTGAAAATTCGTATTTTGTGTTTTTTGTAAATTTTTGTGTTTATTTAGAGATAGTAATCTCAACCCGAATCGTACGTAATTTGTAGTATTAAGTAACTTAGGTAAATTAGAATTATTTGTTTTAGTGTCCTATAAGTAACACTTCACTGAAAGCGCACCGCTTTGTGTAGTGATTACTCCCCAGAAATAATAACATTTATTTCAAACATTGACAAAACCCATTAAACGGGTATATATATATTATAAATCAACTCAAACGATTTATAAATAGTAGGCCTGCCATACAACAATTAGGTCTCAATATCAGTTGGACTACTGCTCAAATAACGGTAATAAAGTAAGTAAAGTAACCAAGTAACCCTAAAATTCAGAAATTCAATTATTTAAAATAATTGATATACCGGTATTTACGATAGGCCTATTATCTTTATTTCTATAAATTTAGGCTGAAATTATACCGGTACTTGTAATTAATTCTAGTCCAGAATTATATATACTACAAACTGTAAGCTGTATACCGGTATTCCGATAGGCCTATTATATATTTATATATATTTGTGCTAAAATTATACCGGTATTCTGTGATAAACCTAGTCTGTAATAATACTTATATAGTTATATATACTATAATCATACCGGTATTCTAATATATTATATATATCACACTACACTGAGTAGCAGTATCGGTAATTAATTACTAGGCTAGCAGTTAATACTGAATTACTAGACTTGCTTAGACTGTAATATAGCAGTAGGCATCCAACTGTACAAACAAACATGTCTGACACAAGGCAAACTCTGTCAGATAGTCTCCTAGAAACAACAGTCTGTTTATCAGATAGGAGTATAGAGAATCCCAGACCGAGGTCTGAAACCCCTCCTACTGTAAGAAAGACAACCCCTACAGTAGCTGTGTCAGAACCTAGGTTAGTAGAAGCAATTTCGCAATTCGCGAAGTTAGTGAAGCGCCGTAGGTCTATCATCGGTACTCGGGCCCAAGTCAAGCGGGACCAAGAAGCAGCGGAACCGCAACAACCCGCGAGCCAAGAACTTAGTTCTCAGCGGCCCGAGAGCTCCAGTAGTTCGGATACTGTTGAGCGGACGCCCGAACGCGGAGCGAAGATGGCGGATACGGTTTATGATGAACGGCCAACCTATGAAGAATCAACCAACACCACTTCTTCTCAAGAAGAAAGCGAAGGGACAGCGGAGGGGCCGCGAAAGAGAGATGCCATTGACATCTATCTGTCAGACTATCAACGCTTTGTAGGGGACGAAGAGTTGAGGAGAAGGCTGGAGGGGCTTAGCCCTAATAGTGAAGGAACCAAGCTTGTGCTGGACGCAATCGATGCGGAAATGTTAGCTGCGAATCAGGCTAAATTTGATGAACAACTCCGCCTGACACGAGTCCAAGAAGAACAAGTAAAGAAAAAACGCATAGAAGACAGAAAGAAAGCAGCAGTGGTAGCTGCAGAAGCAGAAAGAAAAGCGGCAGCGGCAGAGGCAGCGGCAGAGGCAAAAGCGGCCGAAGCTGAAAGAAAAGCGGCAGCGGCAGCGGCAAAGGCAGCGGCAGAGGCAAAAGCGGCAGAAGCAGAAAGAAAGGCGGCAATGGCAGCGGCCGAAGCGGAAAGAAAAGCGGCAGAGGCAGTGGCAGAAGCAGAATGGAGAGCGGCTGAAGAAACCATCCAATTAGAATTGGAAAACATTCAGGAGAATCAAGACTGCATAAATAAACAGTTAACAGCTAGTAATATGCAGATGATGAATCGATCTACTCCCAAAAGACAGGGATATACATCATCTGAGGAAGGCGATACCACCGATACTGAAGGCAAAGGAAATAGATCTCATCTAAGCAGACGTAAAAGAACATTCCACCGTCAGAAATTGCCTGATTTGCCTCCAGCTGTTAGAAGGCAACTAAATAACACCAACTTAGGTAGTACAGAGCCCACAGACCAAATAATTAAAATAGAAAGACTCCCTACTATAGTAGATGAGCCTGAAATAATTAGGCCTGTTCTTGAAATCACCCCTTCGGTGATAGATACACCTGTGCTCCCTGAAGCTACCTCTAAATTCCCTCTGCATAGCACTAAGCTACCTGTGCCCAGTAGAACTGCCCAGGAGACAGTTCAGGTCCTGGACCCCGAGCGAAATATTCATGATTTGTCGCCCGTTGTCCCTCGTCCGCCCGCTACAACGTTGGAGACTCCCGCTTCGGCGGTCGAATGGGTGGACGAGAGACGGCGGGGGATGGATCTCCTGCTCGGGCAGATGCAGGAGACTGTTCAGCAATTCAAGGGCACAGTAAGGGAAAGTAGGCTAGAGTTGCAAGAAGTGCAGCAAAGTATCGCGCTAGAACGCGATAAATTAGTAAATACTCAAAGGGGTATACCACCACCCTCAGTAACAATGTGTCAACCTGTTAGGTCTGAAGTATCTCATGCGCAAGGTGTGGAGCCTACACGCATATATACTGCTAGCGAAGTAGAAACTCCTATAGTGAACCCTATTAAGGGTAATTATAGACCTGTTGATAATGACATTCCCTATAGACTTGATCATAATCCGAGAAATTTATATACCGATAACTCGATATTAAATAACACGATGGCCCAAGAAAGTTTTACGCATCAAATGGCTAGAACCGAAGCCCGGCAAGCGGTGAAGGTGGGAGAGATTGTCAAGTTCAATGGAGATGAGATGAAATGGTTACCTTTTAATGAATATTACAAAGATAACATACAGAACTCTGTACTATCTAATGGAGAGAAACTTAGATTCCTCATCGAGTGCTTGGAAGGATCTCCCAAGTTAATGGCGTTAAAGTTTATTGGACATCCAGACGGATTAAGACAAGTTTGGGATACACTAAACATCAGGTATGGTAATAGGAATAACATCGCTGGGTATTTGTATGCAAAGTTGGTAGCGCCCCGAAAGTTTATTAGCAGCGGAATTATCGAGTTTTCCGATGAGATTCAGGAGATCTGTAGACAATTAGATTGGCTAGGTAAGTCTCAGGAGTATCAGAATGCTATGGTTATTAGAGCAGTGGCTTCTACTTTACCGAAGGGTGGAGTAGGTACACGCTGGGATAAGAAAGTGTTATATATGATGGAACAACAACGACGAGACCCTACCATGGCTGATCTCATGTCATTCCTAGATGGAGAAGTGAAATTACAGCTCCTGAAACTGTCCAGAGAGAAGACACTGGAAAACAAGGTAAGTGAGAAACCCGTTTCTAGGAGAAGGGTAACACCAGTGTGTTATACAGACGACGGCGAAAGCCAGACTTCTCAAGGAGAGGATAGCGGGAAAGACACTGAAAGATCTTATGTCAATAAAACGCCTAAAGATCAGGTAAGTAAATCCAAGTCTCGACCCAATGACAGAAGGGAACCGGTACAAAAAACCCCTCCTACGTCTCCTAAAAGAATTCAGGTGAGAAAGCCCGAGGAAAGAACAAGTGTGCACCGCATAGCACAGGTTAAAGTAAGTAACATCAAGCCGAAATGTGTGCTGTGCGACGGGCCCCACCGTTTAAATGCGTGTGATAAATTCCTGAGGAAATCACTAAAGGATAGACGTGAAGACATGTGGGATAAGCGGTTGTGTTATAATTGCCTCAGACGAGGACACCAACGGCGAACCTGTTACTCCGACGCAAGGTGTGCAAAGTGTGGTGCGAAACATCATATCTTGTTGCACGCTGAATTCGAGCGAAATAGTCCGAATCAGGTAAGTGATTCCGAACTACACGTCCAATTCAGTGATGTGAACGACACTGATCAATCTGAGATGGAAGGATTCTATACGGATGAGTTCTCCGACCAAAACGAATCCTGTTACCTAATAAACACCACCGCAGTGTATCGAGCACTCGTGCATGAGAAAGACACAGACAGCGACCTTACCTTAACTACTTCTGATCAACAACCATCTTGGAAAACGCCAACTTCCAATATAGGAATCCGAGAATTTCCTGTAGTCCAGTTACGGGTCCACGGACCTCAGAAGAGCTATATAGTGAACACCCTCCTGGACTCCGGCAGCACAGGAACATTCATCGATAAAGAACTAGCCGAAGACATCTTTGCTGGACAACCCAAGTTCCGAAACAAGCTAAACATGTCAGGGATCATGCAGGTTTGGAAATCTGCTGTGGCTGCCGACTATTATATAGGTGAGTTGTCCACTCCACAGGATAAACTAGGAGAATACAGTATAAGGTCAGTCAAAATGGTGGCAATAAAGAACTTCGCTACCACCCAAGTGGAACCTTATAATTGGGACGAAGATGATCATGCCCAACAACTTAACATTCCTAGATTCGACACCGATTATCCTGGAGTACAAATATTAATCGGTCAAAACGCGCATGAGGCGCTGGAGACATTGGAGAAACGACCTGCTCAACCGCAACCACTTCAGACCTATGCAGTAAGAACTAGAGTAGGTTGGTACCTTACTGGACCTTCCCGAAGAACGCTCAGAGAAAGACTGCTTCAAGATCGCGTCTGCCAGGTGAGTGAATGGGAAGATGATACTAGTGAGGGAGACGACCCAACTGAGGGAACACCACACTCCTCAGATAATGACAATCTTAGCTCCAATGTAGATCAATGGAGATATTGCCCCAAGCAGTTTAATCCAACTGACATCGCTTCCAGAGGAGCAACTCCTCAAGAACTGACAGATACTACAGACCGGTTAGGTGAACCCGACTTCCTGAGTAAGGAGGATGAATGGCCTCCCCATCTTACTCCGACTGAGATTAGACCAGCCAAGGGAGCGGAGAAAGTCAAAACTAAAACCCGGACGGGTGGATCGGAGTTATTTGAACCCGGGATAGATCTGTCGGTATTACATATTGCCAGGGACGACGCCGTGGATCTGGACCTCCCCACCGCGAGTGGATCCTTCAAGAAGATCAGAGGGAGCGATTGGAGCTCTGGAACATCAGACGTCTCGCAGGGACTCTTACCTCTCCTGCAGGGAGCGACGGACCACTATAGCTCCTGGAATCGGCTTTGTAACGCCGTCATATACTTTGAGCGATGTTTCTATCGTCACTATTCCAGGACGAAGAGGAAACCTGGAATTGTATTCGGGATGCAGCGGCTCAATCACCCAGTCGGTCGTTTGTGTTTACCGGAAGGGAATGGAGGACTCTCCGGAAACTGTGGAAGGCAAGATTCTCTTCCCACGACCACCTCCCTAATCCTTCAAACATCTAGGGACTCCATAACGTAACAACATATGGAGTGGGTGTGTGACTCTATTATTTTATATTATTTTATTATTTTTATATTTCTGTATGTATTACTATGTAATTTTATTATAATCGTTTTCTTTAATTTTATTCAGTAGAATGTTATTTTAGCGATTATTTAGTAGATTAGTGCAATATATATTCGCGTTTATTACTTAATTACGTATATATTATATTTAATGCGACGGCAAGAAATAATTCTTTTTCTCTTTCCTTACTGTCCGTATCATATTATAAATACGTGACTACAGTAAGATGAAATGTCCGTACTTATTAAAGTACAATAAAGCCACTACTATATTTAAGTATTATTGGTAGGCAGAGTATTAGGAATGCAAAGTTCAGATCCTCGTGTCTCGGCTAAACCAAGCTCTGGGTAGACCTTGGAAACGACTTGCCTCTTCACACTGACATTGCTTCGTGCGATATTGCTCTCATACCGTATATTAAATAATACATATAGTAGCGTGATGTCCCTATAACAGTAGCGTATAACGCAAAATAAATCTGTTAAACCCTTTGACCATCTGTAATTCTAGTCGATTAAGATATCGCGGCACCCACCGATATACTTGAAAGACAAATTCTAGAATCAGTGGTTAACGTCCCCAGACAAGTTCTGGAATAAATCGGTGCCCATCTCAAATATTAATTATTTAATATTTGCAAATCCAATAAATCAAAATCTGTAAAATTCAGATCCTTCAACAATTCTAGTCAATTAAGATATCGTAGCATTTACCGATATTCTTAAAAAGACAATTGTCATAGAATTAAGGATCTTGTGTCCCCAGACATATTCTAGAATCAAAATATGTCCATCTAATTAGTAAATAATAAAATTTCAGGGAATAATTTAAATTCATGCCTTTTAATGAATTTAATAAATTGCCATTTTTGCGCAATTTATAACATTCCCAAAATTCCATTAATTAATAGATCAAGGGAGCGGAGATTTGTCTTATTATGAGTATGAGTGTGCGAAAGTCTCCCAAACATGGTCAATAGCCGATAAAATTCATAAAGTCATGTATCAAACAGGACATTGACTATTAAAGAATTACTATTAAATAACATCCCAGATCTGTATGCATGGGAATTACTCTAATTCTACCGCTAGCTTTGCATAATGTCACCATGGCAACAACCACGCTAGAATTAGAATTGAGTTAAAAGAACAATAGAAAGCTTGTCCCATTGAATAGCATAGGGAATAAATAGCGCACTGCTAGTATCCAAGGATACATAATAATACAGTGACATTCTGGAAGGCATTGACTAACGGACAAATGGCCCGAATGTGCGTAGTTGTGACCAGTTGTGTGGTATTTGTGAGTTTATAGGTGAATGTTACTGCTAAAGTGTGTTTACAGTAGCTAGTCGCAATCGTGAAAGTAACCTAACTCTCCAAGGAAAACCTGAAGTACATCTAAGCCTTTGGGACGGACAGTGGAGTGACTTGTGCCGGTTGTCGTTGTGCGGCTACGTCGTTGGCGAAAGTACAGCGGCGACGACACATCGGCGCTGAGGATCTCGCACTGTCCGGGGGCTGATTGGGGTAGGCAGCGACGCCCGCTCGCCTAAATATAAACTCATTATAATATGGATAAATTTATATAGCAGATATGATTGAGTTGATAGAAGATGATCTTGGTATCAGGGAGCGATATACTCTACCTTTACAAGCGTTTGTTGATAGCTTGTTCACCGCTCGCTATACGTATCGTAATGGTACGTATGTGGACTTCTTAACTACTGGTCATCCTATCGATTTACACGATACGGACAATGTCGACACCAAAAGGGAAATGGTACGATTGAAATATCCTACCCAGCGGAGGCGGAACGATAAACCGAGAATGGAACACGAGAATTCTATTCGAAACAGACTCGAAAGAGAAGACGTTGAGGAGCCGGATAAACGCAGCGACTTCAACGATTATCTGGAATTCCTGATAGAAACATATCTCAATATTGCCAGTCAACAAAATCTAGAAACTCGATATCCTCAAGGTATACATCATGACCGCATGGTAGAACTCAAACGGCTCGATTCCCCTATGATGTATCTTACCGCCGATCGACCGCTACCTGTTGTACCGAATAGCTTCGAACGGATGGAGGAATATTGTATGCTGGAGAAAGATCACTCGCGTTTCCCCTACCAGACGTGCGTCTTTGGTATTATTACGATAAATGCCCTAGACCCAGCAAATAAACGGAAAGACATAAACATCCATGGAAACGTTGTGTTAAACACAGTTGTGCTCGTTATATTTACTGGAGTTTCGAGCGAAACTTGTTTGACGTATCAGCTATGCTCACTCGGCTCGAACGATCCTGGAGTAAACCTACGATCAGAATCCCGGAATACTCGATCAGAGCTCATCATTCCCTAGTGAGACCTCAGACTCTTGATCCTATTAGTATGACGGATCCTCCCGAGCTGTACTCACTGCTCAAAGATCTAGTGTTACCTGAACGATTAGTCGGTGGCACCCCAGTTGTGGGTTTCTTAGATATTAGCCCATCCTACCTAGCCGGATTGGGACGCTGACATTTAATATCGCCGTTTAACCCTTACCATCGTCCCGGCTTGACACGATATAACCTGTCACCAGAGTGGCGGAGAACGTTGTACCAAACGAGTTAAACGCTATTCTACAAAGATCAGAAAGGAAACCTACGTTTGTTCAGATAAACGTAAGTTGTAACAGCAAGTCCAAGCGATAAACGAATTGTCTTTATCTCAGTTCGATTGTGAAATCCAGAATCTCTAAGAAGATATCGCACTTAGACAACCCCATTCTCTGCGAGAGTTTTTGGATGAACGTATCCAGCTACGAGCGGAGGAAAATCAGCTCGAGGAGAAGCATATCGAAACGGCGGATACCCCGACCATAATCCTACACCTTCTGATGCAATCATATTGCACCCTTCACCCAGGATTTATAGCCCTCCTAGTAAAGTGGCTCCCCCCAAAGAGAAAAGGACTCTTGCTAGCCTCAAAAAACTGCGTAAACGCCGTCTGCGTAAGAAAGACTAACTGTTTAGAGTATTTTTATATTTTAGAAACTGTGATTTGTTATATTTTATAGACTTAAATCCCATTTTCTGGGAGCGGTGTAAAAGCTTTTGCGTCATTAACCGGTTATTTTCCCTTAAAGTACTCTGTAGTTGGTTTGCCAGGCATAAAAAGGCCGTGTCCTTGCTGTACTGGTGTTTTAGAGGACATAAAAGTCATTTCTTATGTATTTGTACTGTATTTGTACTTTAGAGGACATAATTCACAATCTCATGACGCGATAAGCTAGATACTCTTGAAAACAGTGTCGCTACCATGACGATGGCTAACAGCTGATATTGCCACGTCGACGTTTCTTTGTTTCTTTGTTCTCTCGTTGTTCGGTTGACCAATCAGAGCGTTTGTTGTCTCTGTGTTGGAGGTGTATACAGAGGCTCAGTAGTTCAGTGTTATGTTTTTGCCCAGAGCCTAAGAACCGGCTTTTGGCACCTCCGTGTTTTCAGTTTTAGTCTTACACTAGTAGGCTTAATTATAAGGACATATATCCGTTATCTAAACATAACATACCATACCTAATCAAACAACCTGTGCATACTTTTATATTGTTATACTGCTATTTACTGTCAGTTCTTCATAATATGGTTGATGAATTATTATATTTGGAATAACGATAAATAACCCCGAAAACCCAATATTCTTGATATACCGAAGGTAAGAGAGAAAGGTTACATATAACGATTGTGACTTATGTTAAAGTGGTTTGAAGTGAATCTAATGTTATTTGATAGACCCTACATGATTCGGTCCGTGTTCCTTTTATATGTGACTAAAATCAGTGAAGCTCGGCAGATCAGTGTGCAGTATTGTGCAGCATTGTGTATGAGTGAGACTGATAACGAAGCATTTCCTAAAGAATGCGCCATATATGTGAATTATAACTAAGCCATATCGTTGTGAGTAGTTTAAGTCATAACTCTGTTTATATAGGTAGAGCGCCACGTCCTAAAGGAACTGTTAATATTTCCCGAAGGTGAATAATATTGTCAGAGATTATATAACACTGTCAGTCGAATAATACATTAGGCCTACATAGCAATACGATTAAGCCGTCGAACCCAATCTCCCGGGTATATCCAGCGGGTGAATGATCGCGCACAGATTGGTTTCGACTAGTGTAGTGAATCAAATACTTGTCATAGGCTAAACGCGAATTATTATCTAGAAGACATCCTAATTTGGCGGGTTAAACTGCCAAAGGTCTGAAAGCGCGAACAAGCTCGATTTGGTAGAGTAGCTCGATCGGGAAGAGTAGCTCGATCGGGAAGAGTAGCTCGATCGGGAAGAGTAGCTCGATCGGGAAGAGTAGCTCGATCGGGAAGAGTAGCTCGATCGGGAAGAGTAGCTCGATCGGGAAGAGTAGCTCGATTTGGTAGAGTAGCTCGATCGGGAAGAGTAGCTCGATTTGGTAGAGTAGCTCGATCGGGAAGAGTAGCTCGATCGGGAAGAGTAGCTCGATCGGGAAGAGTAGCTCGATCGGGAAGAGTAGCTCGATCGGGAAGAGTAGCTCGATTTGGTAGAGTAGCTCGATCGGGAAAAGTAGCTCGATAGGGAAATGGTCGCTCTACTACTACTACAACGACTACTATCTACTATCGACATGCTACATTGTATATAACATATATATATTAAAAATGCTGTGCCGGCTTATCAACAAAATTGCGAGGCCACAACTCCCTAATCCCAACTAATGGTCGGTAAAATAATAATAAATAATTAAAACTCACTTCCTATATCCTCCATTAGTCATTATTCTAGAGTAATAGCCCGGAGCGCAGTAGCAATCAAACAAACTATCCGAAGCTTCATCGCACCCCATGCAAATACCAGGTTGACTACCCCCTACCTCGCACTGGTAACCTACAAGAATTAAATGTAAAAAATAATATGCTGACATATTCACAATGATATGAGATATTATTTATTACTTGTACTGCACATATTGTATCTAAAGTAAATGATTCAATGACGAACTTGTCCATTATAGATAATAAACCCATCCCCCTATTACAGCACCTACCCAAACGCAGTTATATTGTATTTTCGTTACTTTTAATATTAGTTCAAAATGCATTAGGCCTTACTCTACTGAGCTTTACTAAACTTAACTAAAATTATTAATCATTTAATAATCCACACAATTAAGTAATAATACAAAACTTAATTTGATTACCTATGCAGAGATGCGATTTGAATGGATGGGATGTGTATCCGTTTTTGCAGTAACACGATTTTTCCAACTTTCCGAGCTCGAAACATTCGCAGTTAGCTGTATACTCTTTGCAATTCTGTCCTAGACATGTTCTATCAAATCTACAAATACATACCGGTATGATAATTACGTTAGATTTTTATTGAAATGCAAAGTGAAACAAAAATTCTGAGAGAGGGAGGAGATTAGTTGGTGAATGGTAATCACGCTAGTATTCACTCAGTTGTTTTTATTGATGTTGTTTGTAGTGTTGTTGTTGTTGTTTATTTTCAGTTGGATTTTAGTAATTAGGCTTAATACGGCGCTGTCGCGAAGTTGGTAGAGCGTTGGACATGGAATCTCTAGGTACCGAGTTCAATTCCTCTTCCCGGTACATTTTTTTGGTAATAAGCCATTCATGGAGGCGGAGGGGACAGTTGATGCGTTAGTGGACGCGGAGCTATGGGCGATTTCGCGTTTCTTGTTACATAGAAATATAACTAATAGTAATATTCTCTATGGGTTTTATACATTCGAAATAATGATTATATATAATGAATGTAAATATTCATGAATAAACGCAATTGTGTCGTGATGCATATATATTCACAAATATTTTCATGTATTACAGCTTATTATATTTCGTGTTCATGTGTATTGTATTTAATATGTGTATTATTTATAACTATATATATATAGATGTAAAAAGTGATGTATTATGAAATCCTACATACCCAAACAAAAACTTAAAGTTATATCGGTGTCAATCCATTGAAAAAATATTAAAATATATATGGGCCAATCAACTGTCAACCATATTGACCAATGTCCCTTACGTACCGTAATATTTGAGATTTGTCGAATTTTGAAATTAACTTTGACAATCAATCATATTCATGATTAGAATGATCGATAATTTCTGCATATGAAACCAGAAAAGCCCCAAAAATATATTGGAGGCTATTGAGAGAAACACTCCGAAAAGCAAAAATTGAGAATAAATTAATTTATGTCACGTTTGGGAAATTAATAAATTTTATTTCGTACATTATATTCTATTCCATATTCTTATAAATTTGAAGTATCAGTTATTTAATGGTGGTATTGAGGTGTCCAGCAAGATATATCAGATCTAAGTAGAAAGTTCAATAGTAAGAAAAAAATTCAGAATTATGTCACTTATAAGAAATTTTTAATACAGTGACAACATAAAGTTTCACTTTCAGGGAAACTTTGCTGTGAAAAGTGCGGCTAGATATTTTTTTCATCATAATAACAATGTGATACACAATACTGTTGCATATAACACTATTATAATAAATTTTGACTTTTATTTTTCAATTGAAACAAATCATAAAATTCTTCAAACAACTCCTCCGCACTAGAATTTAAATACAGTTTATAGTTCTTTCCACTGCAAAACTCAACAGTTCGCATTTTCTGATAAAAAAAACCTCCGTTAAGTATGGCACAGTTTTTTGAACCATTTTGGACACGCTCACGCTTTTTTTGCAATTGATTCATACGCACTGATTAACCGCCTAAAATTGATAATCTAACTAATAAGGAAGAATACGAGTGGGAGTGATTATGACTCACTTTTGACAATTTATATCCTATTAAATTAATCTTTTACTGAGTGTCACGTATGTGACAACAAATCGGACCACGTTAATTTTTTTTTGTATTTCTGATATCTCCAATTTACTATGAAACTATGTTTATTTGTTCACAGGAATTATACTCAGCAGGGATTTTAATCGTTTAATTGTTCACAGGAATTATACTCAGCAGGGGTTTTAATCGTTTATTTGTTCACAGGAATTATACTCAGCAGGGGTTTTAATCGTTTATTTGTTCATAGGAATTATACTCAGCAGGGGTTTTAATCGTTTATTTGTTCACAGGAATTATACTCAGCAGGGGTTTTAATCGTTTATTTGTTCACAGGAATTATACTCACAGGGATATTAATAGTTTATTTGTTCACAGGAATTATACTCAGCAGGGATTTTAATCGTTTAATTGTTCACAGGAATTATACTCAGCAGGGGTTTTAATCGTTTATTTGTTCACAGGAATTATACTCAGCAGGGGTTTTAATCGTTTATTTGTTCACAGGAATTATACTCAGCAGGGGTTTTAATCGTTTATTTGTTCACAGGAATTATACTCAGCAGGGGTTTTAATCGTTTATTTGTTCACAGGAATTATACTCAGCAGGGGTTTTAATCGTTTATTTGTTCACAGGAATTATACTCAGCAGGGATATTAATCGTTTATTTGTTCACAGGAATTATACTCAGCAGGGATATTAATCGTTTATTTGTTCACAGGAATTATACTCAGCAGGGATATTAATCGTTTATTTGTTCACAGGAATTATACTCAGCAGGGGTTTTAATCGTTTATTTGTTCATAGGAATTATACTCAGCAGGGGTTTTAATCGTTTATTTGTTCACAGGAATTATACTCAGCAGGGGTTTTAATCGTTTATTTGTTCACAGGAATTATACTCAGCAGGGGTTTTAATCGTTTATTTGTTCACAGGAATTATACTCAGCAGGGGTTTTAATCGTTTATTTGTTCACAGGAATTATACTCAGCAGGGATATTAATCGTTTATTTGTTCACAGGAATTATACTCAGCAGGGATATTAATCGTTTATTTGTTCACAGGAATTATACTCAGCAGGGATATTAATCGTTTATTTGTTCACAGGAATTATACTCAGCAGGGATATTAATCGTTTATTTGTTCACAGGAATTATACTCACAGGGATATTAATCGTTTATTTGTTCATAGGAATTATACTCAGCAGGGATATTAATCGTTTATTTGTTCACAGGAATTATACTCAGCAGGGATATTAATCGTTTATTTGTTCACAGGAATTATACTCAGCAGGGATATTAATCGTTTATTTGTTCACAGGAATTATACTCACAGGGATATGAATCGTTTATTTGTTCACAGGAATTATACTCAGCAGGGATATTAATCGTTTATTTGTTCACAGGAATTATACTCAGCAGGGATATTAATCGTTTATTTGTTCACAGGAATTATACTCAGCAGGGATATTAATCGTTTATTTGTTCACAGGAATTATACTCACAGGGATATTAATCGTTTATTTGTTCATAGGAATTATACTCAGCAGGGATATTAATCGTTTATTTGTTCACAGGAATTATACTCACAGGGATATTAATCGTTTATTTGTTCACAGGAATTATACTCAGCAGGGGTTTTATTCGTTTATTTGTTCATAGGAATTATACTCAGCAGGGGATTTAATCGTTTATTTGTTCACCGGAATTATACTCAGCAGGGATATTAATCGTTTGGCACCTGAATTGAAATTTTAATGGCAAAAATGAGCCCGTAATCACAATCATAAAATTTGAAATTTCTCCAGTAACTGACATTAATTTTTTTCAAAATTCGTTGTAGCCTTTTCTATAACAAACTGTGGTTGGAGTGAATCACAGCAGGATGGAACCGATTATAGTGTATTCGGCAATCAAATTATCAAAGCCATTCGAATGAGTTACATTTTGTATTAATGATTAATAATATATCAATTAATTTGATTAAAAGCAATGAAATGAAATGAAATGAATATTTTTAGTCCCGTACGTGAGTTGGTCAATATGGTTGGCAATGCAGCATAATAGTGGCAATGCAGCATAATATTAATTGAAACCGATAACATTTACCTGATCTTCCACCCCGGCATGCATTTACAATCCTTGAGTATTTCAACCGGTGAGTTGTCGTGTTCCCTTACCTCTACCACTACACATTGGCAACCGGGGTACCCCTCTATGCAAACATCTGTGCATTCGCCCGGTCCCGTTAGCACTAAACCATCTCGGCAGATAACTAAAAATATAAATTTTCGGTTGAGTAATTAGCAAGCTTGATTACTGTAAAAAAAAAAAGCTACTGGCTACTGGCTACTGACTACTGACCTAGAGCAAAAACGGCTCTAACGATTTTGATGAAATTTTGCATGGACCATGAAAATAGATTTATTTAAGGGTACTTGTGAAATCGCGGTTTAAATTGAAACACCTCAACTTGTTTTATTTCGAAAAATAGCCCCAAAACACGAAAATTGCAGTACATCGATTTCAGATAGGGGGGAAACTGGACGCAATAAAAATTCGTCCCTCTCCAGGGAAAATTGGAAGCAAATAACAGTTGATTATTCTCAAAAATAATACTGTAACCTGTTCTATTGTGTTTAGTTTATTGTTTTGGTTAAAATAACGTGCCACTGTAACCTGCGCTTCTCCCTAAATAGAGAATTTCACATTGAGGCGGGATATTAATTCGCCAAGGCGGGTTTTGCGTCGAGCCCCCCCCCCCCCCCCCCCCCCCCCTGTCTCTCGTATTAGACAGTACAACTGCTCAAATAATTATTAGGAACAGATTGAATTGTTTATTGTATTAGGAACAGATTGCATGACAGATTGTAATTTTTGCGAACTAATTTCGTTCACAATCACGTTGCACCCATTTTTAAATGCTCGACATGTGTAAAATGCAGTATTAGTATGGGTAGTGCTGGTAAATAAAAAGATAACTGAGACCCAGATTTCTAACGGACTACTTGAATTCGAAACTGGACATTCTGTTCTTATTATGGGTGCTTGGATTTGTTACTGGGCAGTTTAGTTACACAGTTTAGTGGCACAATTAATGTTGTGCCAACATTAATACTGTGGAGGCTGTATGCTTATAAGGCTGAATGTTTACTCATCCTCATAATGATTCTCCATAAGGATAACATTATTGTTTGAAATATAAAAATCTGTTGTAATAAATAATAATATAATTGTTGTATTTAATTAATATCGTGGTGTTAAAATAACGTGCCACTGTAACCTGCGCTTCTCCCTAAATAGAGAATTTCACATTGAGGCGGGATATTAATTCGCCAAGGCGGGTTTTGCGTCGAGCCCCCCCCCCCCCCCCTGTCTCTCGTATTAGACAGTACAACTGCTCAAATAATTATTAGGAACAGATTGAATTGTTTATTGTATTAGGAACAGATTGCATGACAGATTGTAATTTTTGCGAACTAATTTCGTTCACAATCACGTTGCACCCATTTTTAAATGCTCAACATGTGTAAAATACAGTATTAGTATGGGTAGTGCTGGTAAATAAAAAGATAACTGAGACCCAGATTTCTAACGGACTACTTGAATTCGAAACTGGACATTCTGTTCTTATTATGGGTGCTTGGATTTGTTACTGGGCAGTTTAGTTACACAGTTTAGTGGCACAATTAATGTTGTGCCAACATTAATACTGTGGAGGCTGTATGCTTATAAGGCTGAATGTTTACTCATCCTCATAATGATTCTCCATAAGGATAACATTATTGTTTGAAATATAAAAATCTGTTGTAATAAATAATAATATAATTGTTGTATTTAATTAATATCGTGGTTTACATTGAACAGTGTAAATTGTTAATCGCGGTTTACATTAAAACATCTCAACTCATATCATCTCATCTCATCTCGATCTCATTAGATGATTACAACATAATAATTACAGTTTGAAGTTGTCTCGAAAATTTTTCGTACACCACCGGGACTACCCTCACACTAATTTATTATGAGACAGAACGAAAAGCTTTTACTTGACTCTACTGTCTCCTACGACTTGCTTCACGTCCCGCTAGGCCCGTCTCTAGTAAACTGAATATTAACTATGTAATATACTTACGTGGCATGTATGTTACGGTATATGGCGCTGTATCCACAGTATTAGTCCATTATACTGTACGTAATATTAGTCCGTTGTGCAGTATAATTATTTAGATAAGGCGCAGTGTGGTGACATTTAGGTAAGGAAGTTAAAACGCCCATATATTTTGCATCCATTTATTTTGTATAGTATGTAGCCCTACCTACGTAATTTTGTATTAAGATATATGTAAATAGTCCCAGGGTAGCAAGTTTATTCGGACCCTGGATTCTGTGCTTGCTGATATTAGTTTGATAGGGCTAGCATATAGGGACGCTGTCCTGGCCATTCAGCAGCCAGAGACGTGAACCATTACCATATATGGTAATAATTTGAGGTTTGGGCAGGCAATAGGGCTACAATCCGGCCTCCTTATTGGATTAACTGCTTCCAGGTTGGTCTAATGCTAGCACGGACTGGAGAGCCAATAGGAGAGCGATTGAGTCACCCTATTGCATCACCCCATCCGGATCACCTATAAATTGGCGGTGTGCCGGTAGAGCCTCACATGACACCTCACATGATCTGCTATCACCTTTGTACTTGTTGAGCTGTCTCTACTCAATTTGTAAGATATTTTAGTGTATTTTCTGTAATTTGCTAATTTGATTAGTTTCTTGAAATGATTTGCTAGTGCGATTACCCTTGCTTGTGTTTCTCAATTAATTCCTTCGATTACTGCTAATTACAACTGAACTATGATTTCTACCTTTTGATTAATGGTTCTATGTGATTCTTTTCTGCGCAATAATCCCAAGGGATTCCTGAGACTGTCAGACTTTGTGATTTGCATGCGCCGCTACGGTAGCTATTAGCATCATGAAGGGCTAAGGTGCCAGTGGGCGGTGGGCGCATCGGGGGGTTGAGCGACTAGGAGAGAGCGGAGGATTCAAAGCGGGCAACGCTGGCCAGAGTCACCGTTGCGGGCGGGTATCTTGCACTGCGGCACGCAGACCGATCGCCGGAACAGTATCTAGGGGGCTGATGATCCAGGTTTTGTCTCTATTTAGTATTAGGGGGGCAGGAATTGGGTTAGTTAGGAATCCTAGATGTACCCGGGAGAGGCCTGCGCGTATTAAAACGTTCAGTGTGGAGTACGAGTAGTGAATTGCACAATTGTAAACTGTGATTTCTAACGCTGATTGGTGTGTTATTGAAGTGTGCCTAAGATTACGAATGCTTAGATAGGCGCTCTTTTTCCTTTGATTGATTTCTATTTCTTAGTTACAATAATTAGTTATTGATTAGGTCAAAGTAATACGGCAAATTAGGCTATTACTAGCGAAACCTGTTGCGTGATAAATTAGAATTACGTATTCTGGAACTCTTAGTAATTAGTACGCTGTTAAATATTTGTGACTGTAATTAATTAGTAAAAAATTAAGAATTAGTACGCAGCATAGCGGAGAGTAGCTAAGGTAATAATTAGTGTACTGTAAACTATTCACGCTGAGCGGTTATTTGCATTAGCGGACAATCAGCTAGAACGCACTATTCGGTACGCACGATACGCTAGTAATTTTGCTGGCCTAAAGCCAGTCGCGGGCAGTTTTAGACTCGGGGTGGTATTATCCACGTAGAAACAGATACTGTACCATTTTGATATTTTAAATATTCTCGCATTCACACATTACGTTAGGGAACCTCCAGTATTCGCGATTAGAAAGACGTAGGTAATAGCGTGCTTCAATAGTGATAAAATTAGGCGTAAGAATACTCTGAGTGCAAGGCCTCTCGCACTCGTCTTAAGTAAGCTTAGGGAGCCGACTCGGGTTTATTGTTTTGGTTATTCCCGCGTGGCTCATAGATTCGAACAGTTAGCTCTCTATTGAGCAATCGGTAGAGAAAGGAACAAGCGATTTTGCAGGAGTTGTGTAAAATTAGTAAAATATATTAGTGGACGGCAGATTAGCGCCATCTAACGGTAAGTAGCGGTTTTGTATTTAGCAACCCTTACAATTTAGTAATAGCACACTCCTGAGCCCCTTTACTTAACAGTAGAGCAGTCTTTGTGTCTTATTGGTTAGACGAGAACTTATTAGGTTGGCAGAAGGATATTAACGGGTATTGGTCTGTTCAACAGTTCTGCTGTTAGTATAGAGGTCGCGGTTGTTTATCAGTAATACGCGTATATTGCTTTGCTGTACTGCGTACAGTAAGGCAGATAGAGTATTCTTAGGCTGTTAGTTTAGACTACTGTTAGTTTAGATTACTGATACTTCGTATCAGTAATACGCGTTATTGGCTGTTGCTTGCAGCGGTCAATAGAGTATTCTTAGGCTGATAGTAGTATCATAGTATTAGGCAATAAGTTAGAGCACGTGATCGTCTGCTGTGGGCTATAGGCTAGCGTACAGTAAGACATTGAGTTTATTCTATTAGGTTGTTAGCTTAGATTACTGTATTCACTGGCTGCGTACAATAGTACAGTAGTACATTAGGCTGATTGTTGTTACTGCGTACGGTAGAAGGACATTTGTTTGCCGTACCACACACAGTATCATTAGGCTGTTAGGTTGGTGTACTGTTTTACTTACTGTACTGCATACAGTGAATGTACGGTAGTGCGTTTTTGCTAATTGCGAATACAGCAGTTCCTTAGGCCTTAGGGCAAACTGTAATTAGTAAGTTTTTTGAAAATTTTAGCTAGGTTTGCGAGAATTCAGTTTCGGTCAAAATTATTTTGTAAAATTCTAGAGTTTTGTACCGGTATGTTAGGTAACCGCTTAGTTATTTTATACCATCTGGAGATACATGGCAAGACGGAACTTCTGAGTTTGGGGTTCGTGTGGGTCTGCGGGTTCGGTTTGCAATCAGCGAAGGGCCTGAATCTTTGGACGCGGACGTGGAATCTCACAGCAAACAAGGTTAGTTGTTCTGTTGGCACCAGTGTGTTTGTGGAAGCAGTAAAAAATTACCGGTTGTTTAACTGCGAAGCTGAACTCAATTTATTAGTTAGGATATTTAGGTTTAGCCGGCCATGGTTTTTTGAATCGCTCAAGTTAGAGAGAGAGTTAGAGAGAGTCGCAACCCGAAGATGTAGCCACGCGCTAGTGGATACATATAATATTTGAAATTAAAATTACGTTGATTAGAGCTATATATAAAATTAGAAATATTCGGGCGGCAAGTATATTTTGAATATTTTGTATTAGATTCAAGAGTTATTTTGTGCTATACCGGTATTTAATGCTATATAGTAGCTATATAATAATATTTTGTTTAAATATTGTACTAGTATTTGCTATAACTATATACCCCATTAAATTCACAATATTGCATTGCGAATTTATTTGACATTTGGACCAACTGATTATTTGACAATTAATTTGACCGTATTTCGGTTAAATTATAATTATATCTCGAACTTTTGCGAGATATTTTGCCGGAAGGCAAACATTATTTAGACTATGAGTGTCTCAGACAAGGAGGCACTAGAGGACAGCTATGAGACGGCGGCTGGACCGCCGACTGACGATAGCGTCAATATTACTGTTGACGACAATGCCGACTATGACGACGCAGCGAGCGACGCTGACGTAAGTGAACAGGAGGACGAGACAGTGACTAGTGAGGAAGAACAACAACCTCAAGTAATAGTATTAGGATCCCCTACCGCTACTGATAGGAAGGATTGTACAGCAACCCAACCAGAGGTGAGTGATAGGGAGGGTAGTGTAGCAGAAGCGAGAGCCCGGAGCCCGGTTTCCAGACCTGTGGGTATGGTAAGTGCCGTGGTCCCGAAGGCTGTAAGGAGTACCCGTAGTTCCCGAAATAATCCTTCAAGTCCACCGAGCGTAAGTCAGGTGAGCGAGAGAGAACTTGATATCGCGATAAAGAAGAAACTTCGCGCGCATGCCGGACATATAACCCGGACGACGGACAAGGTAAGGAAGATGTTAGCCGACTCAGCGAACATCGGGAGGGTAGAGTTAGTAGAGATTAGAAGAGGATATAACTCAGCGTTATTCAAGCAGACGGAGGAGCTTGCAGTCCTAGCAAAGAAGGCAGTAGAGTCTCAGTCGAGCGATGTGGCGACGAGGATTTACGACAGGGTTTTAGCAGCCTTGTTGGAGCATCGCGAGTTATCGGAGCGATTCCGACGAGTTAGGACGGAGAACTGGCTGCTATGGGCATCACAAACGCAGGCGGCTCAGGTGAGTGACGCAGAGTTAAGAGACTTAGTGGAGCGGGAAGAGATCCAAGATAAGGAAGAGCGCCGTTATCAGAGGGAAGTTACTAGCTGGCTGATGCAGAATGGAGTGGTGGTACCAGGCCAGGTGCTACCGACGACGGAGAACATTCAACAGAGGACGTTGACTCCACCCGACGACGCATCTAGAGACAGCGGCGATTCCCAGGTTAGTCACGCGCGAGGTAAGGTAATATGTGCTAGATCCCTTGTTTCTCACAACTCGGCGGAGGAGAGAAGACGCCGACTAGACGAACAGCAGGCGGAAGTTTTGCGTGCACAGGAAGCACGGAAGGAAGCCGAGCGGGAAAGGGAGCGCACACGTAAGTTGGACGCAGAGTTACGAGAGTTGGAAGAGATAAGTAAGCGCGAGCGAGCGGAATGCGAGCAAAGGGAACGTGAACTCCAAGCCGAGCGCGAGCGCGAGGAACTCGAATGCGAACAGAGAGAACGCGAACTCCAACTCGAATGCGAACGGGAAGCGAAGAAACGCGAACTCCAACTCGAATGCGAACGGGAAGCGAAGAAACGCGAACTCCAATTCGAACGCGAACAGGAAGCGAAGAAACGCGAACTCCAAGCCGAACGCGAGCGCAAGAAACTCGATCGTGAACAGAAGGAGCGCGAGCTTCAACTCGAACGCGGACGCAAGGAACGCGAACTCGAGATCGAGAAAAGAAGACGCGCATTGTATGAAGAAAAGGCGCGAGTGGAAGAAGAGAGCGCAGCGAGACGAGCGAGGGAAGAAGAAGAGCGTAAACTGGCGCAGTTGGAAAGTGCAAGATTAAGTTTAGAGAGCGAAGAACGGACTAGGAAGGCGAACGAAATCGCCGAGAAGGGGATGCGAATGCTCGAAGAATGTGGGCGAGTGTGGGGACAGAGTTGCGAGAACTGTTCGCACTGCAGAAGGCCGAACAGGAAGCGAGAACTCCGACTATACGCGAGTCAACGACGACCAGAATTCCTATACCTGGTCCAGCTATTACGAGTACACGGATCGTTAAACCGTTCTCTACATATCGCACGCCAGTTGGTATTAGTGCCTCACCCATCGCCCAGGATCTACGTCATCGGAACGCCGCACCACTGTACACCGAACGTGACAACGGAGAATTTAGAGAAGAAACTCCGACGGGCCGAGTATTTGGCGAACCGAACCCGCGGGTTTGGAATACGCGGACGGAGCGCCGACCCAGTTCGACGGAGAACTTCCGGGTTAAACCGGAAGAGGGATCATATGAGAGACAGCGGATTACTCAGATAGAGCCGACTATACAACAGAACCCTAGCCAGGAATTTATTACGAGGGATGAGTTAAGTGCTAGTTTAGCGCAAGCTATATCGCCGCACATCCAACCTATAACGGACATGCTTAGCAACCTACGGTTAAAGGAAGCAGCCCAGGTAAGAAGTAATTCAAATCCTAGCAGGCCTGAGTTAGATAAAGTCCAGCCTAGTCAACGAGTACGCATATCGGAGGAAACTATACCACATAGACCTCAGGTAAGGACGCCTGTCCCGAACATCTCTAATCCCAATTTCGAAAATTCGGCCGAGAAATTTATTCAGGACGCTTGGGTCAGGGCCTCAGCGCGCAAACCATCGCGAGTGCTAAGGACTGACACAGAATCGAGTGATGAAGAGGAAGACATGAGACGTCAGAAGTCCCGAAACTATAAGGAAAGAAGGACCGACGCGGAGCAGGTAAGTTGGAACCACCGGGAAAGGACCAGACTTAACAACCCTGCGGAACTAAACCATTTGTTAACCCGGAACGACGCAACCCTTAGGGACATAGGTAAGTTTGCTGCTAGGCAAGGACTGCCGACGCAACAACCCCAGAAGTTTATGGGCAACCACAAACATTGGAGGACCTTCAAAACCTATGTCGACGAGCAGCTAACCAACAGCACCTTTACTCCCAACGAGAAGTTCAACTATTTGCTTCAGATGCTCCATCGAGAACCTAGAGCCATTGCTGATAACTTCGTCGGCAATGAAAGGGCATTCGAGTTAGCGATGAAGACGCTTAGTGACATCTACGGGAATAAAACCAAGATGGCGCAGTCGATAGTAGAAGACTTGGGTAAGGGCGGAAGGATTACAACTCCGTTAGAGCTGTTGAACTTAGCGAACGCTATTTCGAACGCATTGGACATCTTGAGGACGGTAAATCTACCTCATCATGGTGATCACGCCGAAGTTTTGAAAAGCGTAATAAGACGTCTAAACATGCGTTACCGACAGAAATGGCGCAAATTAGAGAATAAGTTGGAGGGCCAAGGTAAAGTATTGACACTTCAGCATATTCATGACATGATAGCCACAGACGCAGTAGCAGAGATGAAATCAAACTTCTCAGAAGAGAATATGAGGGAGTCTAAACCTGTTACCGGTAAGTCTATGGTAAGTTTTGACGACGACAGGACCACTGTGACATTTAACTCAGTAGACAGATATAATTCGAGTACCCCAGCCTTTAGATCAGACTCGCGAGTATGGTCAGGTGAGCGGTTAGATAGACCTAGGTTAAAGCAACAGGAGTTGCCGGATGGATTTGTAGGTTGCCAATACTGTTTACTAAAGGAGGTAAGATCTGACGACCATAAGTTAGATAGTTGCAGACGGTTCAAATAATTAAATTCGGAACAGAGAAGAGTTCAAGTGCGGACGTTGGACACCTGTTGGGCATGTCTTGCGCCAGGTCATGTACGGCGGCAGTGCCCGAACAGCAAGGTCGGATGCATGGAATGCGGCAGACTACATCACAAGTTGCTACATGCGGATTTCCATACCCCAACGGACCGTTACTTACAGCGAAATCCTCAAAGGAAGGGGAGCAAAGAACCCGTATCGATAAGGAGGAATACGTACACTGGCATCCAGGACGATGGTTATCAACCAGGTTCGTCGGACGAGGATGGCGAGTCGAGCGCGAGAGAAGTGACCTGCCAAGGTTTCACCGCGGATAGTTCATCGACCAGCGCGCGGACGTATTTATCATCGGCCACGTCGGAAATATTTAGCGTGATTCCGGTGAAACTCACTGGCGATAAGGGATCGAAGCGAATATATGTGATGTTGGACACTGCGTCCACATTATCTTATATCGACGAGGAAGTGGCGAGAGCCGTTTCTAGCTTCCAGGACGCCGAGGAGATCCAAATAGAGTTGAAGTCTATGCACGGGGTAGGAGACCTCAAGGGACACAGAATTTCGGTAGAACTAGATTCCCTACTTCCGAGAGACCAGCATACTCGACAAGAACGGAAAGCTTTGCCATTGGACGGATTTAAGTGTCTAGCTATGAAGGGATTCGGCAGGCAGTTAGGTAAGGTGCCGCCGATGAGTCCCATAGCACAGGAGTATTTTGACAAGCTCAGGATACCCAGACACCAGGTAGGTTATAGGAATGTTTCTATGTTGATTGGTGCAGAACAGCTGATCGCACACCAAATATGGGAAACGAGACCAGCTGAGCCGCATGTCAATGGACCACATGCCCATAGGACCATACTAGGTTGGTATACACGAGTACCCATGTCTTATGAGTTTACAGGTGGCGACAAGCCAATGAACAGATACGACGAACTACAGCCTATAACTCAACCACCGTTAGTAGAACCACCAGACATAGACGAGTTTAGGAGAACCTGTATTGACCACTATAGTGACTTTAGCGAGTCGGACGAGGAGTTGATTCCCGATAATGTTAGGTTGTCGGAACCGCTTCACAACGACCGGACAGATAGTGAACCCGAGGACTACTGTTATCAGACCCGTGGGTCTGGTTCAGCGGCCCACGCTACCTATTTGACTAGCGTTTTGACTTATACAGACATAGTGGAGGGTCAAGTGGCTAAATATCGAGACCTAGACATTTTCCAATACAGTGAGGAGGAATTACAGAAGGAATTGATACGCCAGGACCTCGAGACAGGAGCCAGAACCGTCGAATGGCTGGATAGGGACGCAATGGAACCCGGTGGATATGACCTAGCCATGTCCACTGATGAGAAACGGTCGCTGGAGATGATGGAAGATACCATACGTCTACTACCGACTGGACATTTTGAAGTTGGAATGTTGTGGCGTCGACAACCACCTAAGTTGGAAAACAACTACAACTTAGCCTTGAAAAGATTGAGCGGAGTAAGGGCTCGGTTGTTGAAGAATCCGGACATTAGGGAGAAGTATTGCGCCCAGATCAACAACTATTTCGCCAAGGGATTTGCTGGGAAGGTAGAGGACCCTGACTTAGTGACAGACCAGACTTATTACCTTCCACACCACTATGTGACTCACCCTGACAAGCCAGACAAAGTCCGAGTAGTCAACGACTGCGCAGTAGTCTATAGGGGTATGTCCCTGAATTCAGAGTTGATGGATGGTCCCAACCTGAACAACTATTTGATTGGAATACTGTTGCGTTTTAGACAGCGGCGATTCGCATTTACTTGTGACATCGAGGCGATGTTCCACCAGGTAAGAGCCTGTAAGGCAGACCAGGATAGCCTTCGCTTTCTCTGGTATGAGAATGAAGACTTATCCGGCCCAGTGGTTACATACCAGATGTACGTTAGGATATTTGGCGCCCGCGATAGTCCGAATGGCACGCTGTTCGTTTTAAAGAAAACGGCAACAGCCCAGATTGGTAAGTATCCAGTAGAAGTAATCGAGTCCATCTTGAGAAACTTCTATATGGACGACGGATTGGTGTCCAAGGACACGGCGGAACAAGCCATAGAAGTGGCTCACGGCCTGCAAGAGTGCTTGGCTACAGGGGGTTTTCCTCTGACCAAGTTCACTACAAACTCGGAGGCCTTATTAGAGTCGTTCCCGGTGAAAGATCGCGGGAGCGGAAACATAGAATTGGGGGTAGAACCAATCCCCATGGCGCGAGTACTGGGACTCGCTTGGAATCCGAACTCAGACAAGTTCCAGGTAAGAGTTAGATTTGAGCCCAGTAGCCCAGACAAAGTTTTGACAAAGAGAATTTGCTTATCGACTTTAAGTAGACTATTTGACCCGATGAACTTTATCGGTCCGGTTATATTACAGGCACGAGCGTGCATGAGGAAAATTTGGTTGTCCGACTTAGAGTGGGACGAACCAATATCTCCTATACATGCAAAGCAGTGGAGGGAGTGGGAAGCCGAGTTGCATCTGTTGAAAAATATAGATGTACCCCGTTCCTACTTTCCGAATCAGCTGGTATTTCCAGCTGATTTAGAACTGCATTTATTTAGTGACGCAAGTGATACCGGCTTTGGTATGGTAGCCTACCTTCGCCGAGAGGTAAGTCAGGACAAGTTTGAGACGGCCTTTGTGACTTCTAGATCAAAGACAATGCCGGTCAAATACATGACTGTCCCTCGTGCAGAGTTACAGGCGGCTGTAGTTTCAGTCGAGGTAAGTAAGCAAATAATTGAGGAGTTAGACACGACATTGACCTTATTCTATTGGACGGACGCATCCTTAGTGTTAGTATACATTGCGGCCGACAATATTGCACTAAAGACATTTGTGGCCAATAGACGCGCTCAGATCGTTGATTTTTCGACGAAGGAACAATGGAGACATTGTCCGGGAGTGTTGAACCCGGCCGACATAACTTCGAGAGGTGCAATGCCGGCGGAATTCTGTCGGGAAGAGTCGCAGGAGTTTTGGTTGCATGGACCTGATTTTCTAACGAGGACACAGGAACATTGGCCAGAGCGACTAAAGATAGTGACCAATCCGATGCCTGAAGATGCAGAAGTCAAAGTGGAGAAAGTCTCTAAGTCGAAGTCTAAAGCCAAACTTAAGTCA
>JAUCBJ010003217.1:0-59446 GCA_032718475.1 Nemertoderma westbladi
TTCAACCAAAAATTGTAGCTTAGTTCAACCAACGTATAAAAAACTAGTTCAACCAAAAATTGTAGCTTAGTTCAACCAACGTATGAAAACTAGTTCAACCAAAAATTGTAGCTTAGTTCAACCAACGTATAAAAAACTAGTTCAACCAAAAATTGTAGCTTAGTTCAACCAACGTATAAAAAACTAGTTCAACCAAAACATTGCAGCTTAGTTCAACCAACGTATGAAAACTAGTTCAACCAAAAATTGTAGCTTAGTTCAACCAACGTATAAAAAACTAGTTCAACCAAAACATTGTAGCTTAGTTCAACCAACGTATGAAAACTAGTTCAACCAAAAATTGTAGCTTAGTTCAACCAACGTATGAAAACTAGTTCAACCAAAAATTGTAGCTTAGTTCAACCAACGTATAAAAAACTAGTTCAACCAAAACATTGTAGCTTAGTTCAACCAACGTATGAAAACTAGTTCAACCAAAAATTGTAGCTTAGTTCAACCAACGTATAAAAAACTAGTTCAACCAAAAATTGTAGCTTAGTTCAACCAACGTATAAAAAACTAGTTCAACCAAAAATTGTAGCTTAGTTCAACCAACGTATGAAAACTAGTTCAACCAAAAATTGTAGCTTAGTTCAACCAACGTACAAAAAACTAGTTCAACCAAAACATTGCAGCTTAGTTCAACCAACGTATGAAAACTAGTTCAACCAAAAATTGTAGCTTAGTTCAACCAACGTATAAAAAACTAGTTCAACCAAAAATTGTAGGTATTAGCCCTATATACAAAGGGTTGAAATAGCGCATAGGCCTTTTCCATTATTTTTAACATATAAATTTTATTTTTTATATGTTTACTATTTTTTGGATTTAGTCTTCCAAGAAGAGATAATATCAAGTTAGTTAAGCGACGATCTATAAGTTCAGTTTACAGACGAAGTTCCATTTAGTAAGTTTACAGTTCAAGTACTCTACAAACAGAAAAATAAATTTTCACATAGTTTAATGATGCAAGTTAAAAAGCAAAAAAGCAGGATTTAATGATAGGATTTACTTATCTATTTGAATTCCTTTTCTATTTGAGCTCATGTTTAAAACCTCAAGATCTAACACACAAGGTAGCTCAACTGCGATAAGCATTCCATCAATCCAAGTTTTCCCCTAGGTCGCTCAAACAGTCGTATTTCGAATGTATGTCCAATCCATCAACCATCGAAATGACCTGGGAATTATCAACTCGGCCCCTGACAAAGTCAGGGGAGGAACTCTGGTGGTAAACAGCCTCTGGGTGGACCTCAGTGCGGTCACTCTGGCTCCTACCGGGAGAGAGAATCTCGTCCGAACGTTTAGCGGAATCGGTATAGTCGCGTTTGCACGTGCCGGACGACCGAATCTCGTCCGAACGTTTAGCGGAATCTGTATAGTCGCGTTTGTACGTGCCGGACGACCGAATCTCGTCCAGACGTTTAGCGGAATCGGTATAGTCGCGTTTGTACGTGCCGGACGACCGAATCTCGTCCGAACGTTTAGCGGAATCGGTATAGTCGCGTTTGTACGTGCCGGACGACCGAATCTCGTCCAGACGTTTAGCGGAATCGGTATAGTCGCGTTTGTACGTGCCGGACGACCGAATCTCGTCCGAACGTTTAGCGGAATCGGTATAGTCGCGTTTGTACGTGCCGGACGACCGAATCTCGCCCGGACGTTTAGCGGAATCGGTATAGTCGCGTTTGTACGTGCCGGATGACCGAATCTCGCCCGGACGTTTAGCGGAATCGGTATAGTCGCGTTTGTTCCTACCAGAAGAAGGCTGATCAGTGTCATACCTTCGGATGACATCGTTTAGCGCATCATGAGAAGATATTCTATTGAATATATTATACATTCTACAAGATATTCTACATTCTATTGACACAAACAAACAAACACACGTGAGAAATAAGGACATCCACTTCATGGATATGTCCAAAAGTATTCGATTGATCGGTGATGTCCTGAGGTTTATCTCCAGATAAGAGATAGACCCCAGGAGCCATCAATCGAATACAATACATATCTGCTCAAAGTACTGTAGGGGGACATCTTACCATTCAGCTTAAAGTCAAAGTTTCGGAGTACCGTCGGTATAGTCGGAATAGTCCGGGAACAAGACGGGAACTGGAACAGAGATAGTTTAACATTCCTCCTCCTTACTGGGTTAGTCGGAACTTTTATTTATGCTATTTAACTTTTTAATATTTTATACTACGAGACTTGCTCCACATTGGTCGGTGGGTGCTGTTGGAGTGTTTCTGAAGCAGCTCCGCATAGGAGGTCAATAACTTATTGAATTGATAAAATATTGTACAGATCGTTTGAGTTTGTAATTTAATTATGCGTTGTATCTTTGTATCAGTTCCACACGCAAACTATAATATATTCTGTACAATAAATAAAATTCAGAAATTATTGTTGCTATACAAATAAAACAAACCAAATATGCCTTACAATTAATCATAAATAATTCAAATAACTAGGTTAACAACTACGGTACTGCAGTCCCGAAATATACATTAATAAATGTTAATATTGCACTCTAAAAAAACTAATAGTAAATTCATTATCAAGACTAATGTATATAGATAGACACGCTGAAATTAGCTAATAGTGTAATAGAGTTGTTAGTATTTGCTTGTTCACTAACAGGATTTAAATTCCATACCGACACGATAAGTTTTAGCTCGGCAACTGACTCTGAATAATAACCCATTGGAATTGTTGGTATCATCAACCAAATTCTTTCTATTGCAAACATTTAAGACAATTTTATTAATTAAGTAGAAACTCAATATTCGCACGATTTGTTTACCTAACTGATCGCCGGGGCAACAACGATTCCCCACCCCCAACGGGATGTGATTGGCTGGAATGCTGATGGCCCCCTGGCTGTCAAGGAAACGCTCGGGGTAGAACTCGGAAGGGCGAGGCCAAGTCGCCGTGTCTTTGTGAAGCCGGTCGAGTCGCACGTGAACGGGAGTACCTTTATATACTCGGTAGCCAAACACGGAAACGGTGTCGCTACAGGTCCTACGTATACCGGGGTGTTCGCAACTGGCCAGTCGCAATGCCTCCAATCTGCACGCCTCCAAGTAATTCAATGATTTTATGTCCTTATTGGATGGTTGTTCGTCCACATGTTTGAGCAGTTCATCCGTCGCCTTCTCACAGCGTCGAAGTATTACCGGGTGTGAGATTAGTTCCAAAATTAAACGATAGATTACGTTGCTAGTGCTATCCACTCCGCATTCCAGAAGATCCATAATTGATGAAATAATCTTTGTGTTGCTGTAACTTTCGCTGTAACCTTTAGTTGAAATTTCCTTATTTTGTTCATTGAATAAACTTTCTACGTAATTGAATCTGGTATTACTTTGTTTCATAGTTAACTTGGATTGGTGTACTAGACTAGCTACTTCGCTGTAGAAATCCGAATGACTCTGCGAAATAGCATTACTTTTTGTCCCCGGGATATATTTTGCAAGTTGGTAACTTAGCGACCAATGTAAACACTCGGATTCTTCTCGCATTGCGTTCACGCCGCGGATTAGCCGCGTGAGATGCTCGTTTTTGTAATCGAAATATCGACCGAATATCCAGTAACACATGATGTTACACACGGCGAGTTTCAGTGCTCGATTCAGGTCGCAACACTCCGCTTGTTGCGTCGACGTTATGAACTCACATAGCCGCACCGCTTCTTTACGCATCATGTTTTCCGAGTTTTTGTTCCTGGTAGTGAAGCCTTTTAAAGCCCTTTCTGCTATCGACCTTTGCCGCAACCAATTATCACCTCTAGCCCAAGTAATTCCGTCGCTTAGAGACGACCAATCAAGAAGGTCTATCCAATACGGGCGTTTTGATTGGAAGGCGTGCGATTGCTCCAATAGGGATGCTTCAACCGCTGAGTATGTATTAAGTTCCACACAGTTTATCCCACCCACAGTTCGACTCGCTATATTCCTGCCTGTTGATCCATCGACACTCAGATTTAACCCAACGTGGCATATAACCTCTCTAGAAGGCGACCAATCAATGTTAACCTGAGGGGGTTGGTTATTATCTTTCGGTTTCAGTATATATAACAATAGAGTTAAAATAATGCTAATCAAAACCAATGTCAAAAACTCCATTGCAAAAAGTACTATGTAAACAAAAATATATAAAAATAAATAAATTATTAGCAAAATTAATTTACTACAAGTACCTAAGCGATTATAAGAAAGATGATATATTCTAAAATGTCATCGATATTATAAAATTCAAGGCGTGGGATTATCTTTATGTGGTTGTTGTCGGAAGGAAACCTTAGGGTGTCTCCTATATTGTATCCTATCACTGTACTAGGCAGGATTATCACGCTGGCTCTGATAGAAATGACTTGTTTACTAATTACCCGGCAACCCACTATAAGACGTAATCAAAATTACTACTGTCAACTTTGTGCGTATTACTCATGTAAATTCGTGAACATTTCCCGGTGTCAAAAATAATGACATTGCTTCCTGCTGAGGATCCCAAGGCTTTTATATATGCGCAGTACGACGCCGCAAATGGTTAACAGTATTCCTGGCTGCTTGTGATGGTTGGATTGCCCATATTATGTATTACATTAAGAAATAATGGGAAAGAGTTGCGAATGCCATCAAAAAGTTTGTGTTTCGATAACGATAGTAGGAAAGGGAAGTAAGATAGTGAGAGGGAGAAATGAAATGGACTTATCGATCCATCTCTTTATATTTACAAAGAATCCAAAAACCAATTTCGCAAATCCACATGGCGCCCAAGAGCCAGTGCCATTGGCTATAATAGTTAAAGGATTGTAATTAACCCCCTTAGATATTTATTTGTTTATGTTGTACAACACAATAATAAATTACCTACAGAAGAATCCACCCAATTATATTGCTTACCACAGACAATTCCACCCAGATGTAATTTTAATTAGGAAAAAAAATCTAAATTACTGTTTAAAATATCAAACTGAGAATGATAGCGTTATAAAATAGCTAATAGTGTATGAGGGATTATTTTTATATTTGTTACTTTTATCACGGATATCCAATGCCTATTAACCTCCAAGCTGCACTGAGTATGGAAGTGTTACCTACGTGCCCATGGCAACGAATATTCCTTTCAAGTTAATATCCAAACCTCTATTGTAACCGTTTAATATATTGTTTGAAGTCGCGAGCCTAACTTAATTATATATGCCATTGCAGGTGGACAGTTTATAAATAATTAACTGCATATTACTTAATAAGGTTTCCAAATTATCGCAATAAACTTCCTGCCATCTAATCTATATTTCATAGATTGAGTAGTGTAGTTCAATATGGTTATAATGATATTATGAATTATTTTACATTAAAAAAAGTTCAGCTTGACAACCGCTACTGTATCTAAGCAGAACAACTCGCCCGGACGATATGTTGTATGTAAACAACTCGCCCGGACGATATGTTGTATGTAAACAACTCGCCCGGACAATTTGTTGTATGTAAACAACTCGCTCAGATGATATGTTGTATGTAAGCAACTCGCCCGGACGATATGTTGTATGTAAGCAACTCGCCCGGACGATATGTTGTATGTAAACAATTCGCCCGGACGATATGTTGTATGTAAACAACTCGCCCGGACGATATGTTGTATGTAAACAACTCGCCCGAACGATATGTTTTATGTAAACAACTTGCCCGGACGATGTGTTGTATGTAAACAACTTGCCCGGACGATATGTTGTATGTAAGCAACTCGCCGGACGATATGTTGTATGTAAGCAACTTACCCGGACGATATGTTGTATGTAAGCAACTCGCCCGGACGATATGTTGTATGTAAACAACTCGCCCGGACGGATATGTTGTATGTAAACAACTCGCCCGGACGATATGTTGTATCTAAGCAGAACAACTCGCTCGGACGATATGTTGTATGTAAGCAACTCGCCGGACGATATGTTGTATGTAAGCAAATTACCCGGACGATATGTTGTATGTAAGCAACTCGCCCGGACGATATGTTGTATGTAAACAACTCGCCCGGACGGATATGTTGTATGTAAACAACTCGCCCGGACGATATGTTGTATCTAAGCAGAACAACTCGCCCGGACGATATGTTGTATGTAAACAACTCGCCCGGACGATATGTTGTATCTAAGCAGAACAACTCGCCCGGACGATATGTTGTATGTAAACAACTCGTCCGGACGATATTTTGTATGTAAACAACTCGTCCGGACGGATATTTTGTATGTAAACAACTCGCCCGGACGATTTGTTGTATGTAAACAACTCGCTCAGACGATATGTTGTATCTAAGCAGAACAACTCGCCCGGACGATATGTTGTATGTAAACAACTCGTCCGGACGATATTTTGTATGTAAACAACTCGTCCGGACGATATTTTGTATGTAAACAACTCGCCCGGACGATTTGTTGTATGAAAACAACTCGTTCAGACGATATGTTGTATGTAAACAACTCGCCCGGACGATATGTTGTATGTAAACAACTCGCTCAGACGATATGTTGTATGTAAACAACTCGCCCGGACGATATGTTGTATGTAAACAATTCGCCCGGACGATATGTTGTATGTAAACAACTCGCCCGGACGATATGTTGTATGTAAACAACTCGCCCGGACGATATGTTGTATGTAAACAACTCGCCCGGACGATATGTTGTATGTAAGCAACTCGCCGGACGATATGTTGTATGTAAGCAACTTACCCGGACGATATGTTGTATGTAAGCAACTCGCCCGGACGATATGTTGTATGTAAACAACTCGCCCGGACGGATATGTTGTATGTAAACAACTCGCCCGGACGATATGTTGTATCTAAGCAGAACAACTCGCCCGGACGATATGTTGTATGTAAACAACTCGTCCGGACGATATTTTGTATGTAAACAACTCGCTCAGACGATATGTTGTATGTAAACAACTCGTCCGGACGATATTTTGTATGTAAACAACTCGCTCAGACGATATGTTGTATGTAAACAACTCGCCCGGACGATTTGTTGTATGTAAACAACTCGCTCAGACGATATGTTGTATGTAAACAACTCGTTCAGACGATATGTTGTACGTAAACAACTCGC
Organism: Nemertoderma westbladi; assembly: GCA_032718475.1. Taxonomy (NCBI): domain Eukaryota; kingdom Metazoa; phylum Xenacoelomorpha; order Nemertodermatida; family Nemertodermatidae; genus Nemertoderma; species Nemertoderma westbladi. The sequence goes on from JAUCBJ010003217.1 coordinate 7,154, forward strand.
CCGGACGATTTGTTGTATGTAAACAACTCGTTCAGACGATATGTTGTACGTAAACAACTCGCCCGGACGATTTGTTGTATGTAAACAACTCGCTCAGACGATATGTTGTATCTAAGCAGAACAACTCGCCCGGACGATATGTTGTATGTAAACAACTCGCCCGGACGATATGTTGTATGTAAACAACTCGCCCGGACGATATGTTGTATGTAAACAACTCGCCCGGACAATTTGTTGTATGTAAACAACTCGCTCAGACGATATGTTGTATGTAAGCAACTCGCCCGGACGATATGTTGTATGTAAGCAACTCGCCCGGACGATATGTTGTATGTAAACAATTCGCCCGGACGATATGTTGTATGTAAACAACTCGCCCGGACGATATGTTGTATGTAAACAACTCGCCCGGACGATATGTTGTATGTAAGCAACTCGCCGGACGATATGTTGTATGTAAGCAACTTACCCGGACGATATGTTGTATGTAAGCAACTCGCCCGGACGATATGTTGTATGTAAACAACTCGCCCGGACGGATATGTTGTATGTAAACAACTCGCCCGGACGATATGTTGTATCTAAGCAGAACAACTCGCCCGGACGATATGTTGTATGTAAACAACTCGCCCGGACGATATGTTGTATGTAAACAACTCGCCCGGACGATTTGTTGTATGTAAACAACTCGCTCAGACGATATGTTGTATCTAAGCAGAACAACTCACCCGGACGATATGTTGTATGTAAACAACTCGTCCGGACGATATTTTGTATGTAAACAACTCGCCCGGACGATTTGTTGTATGCAAACAACTCGCTCAGACGATATGTTGTATGTAAACAACTCGCCCGGACGATATGTTGTATGTAAACAACTCGCTCAGACGATATGTTGTATGTAAACAACTCGCCCGGACGATATGTTGTATGTAAACAACTCGCTCAGACGATATGTTGTATGTAAACAACTCGCCCGGACGATATGTTGTATGTAAGCAACTTGCCCGGACGATATGTTGTATGTAAGCAACTCGCCCGGACGATATGTTGTATGTAAACAACTCGCCCGGACGATATGTTGTATGTAAACAACTCGCCCGGACGATATGTTGTATGTAAACAACTCGCCCGGACGATATGTTGTATCTAAGCAGAACAACTCGCCCGGACGATATGTTGTATGTAAACAACTCGCCCGGACGATATGTTGTATGTAAACAACTCGCCCGGACGATTTGTTGTATGTAAACAACTCGCTCAGACGATATGTTGTATGTAAACAACTCGTCCGGACAATTTGTTGTATGTAAACAACTCGCTCATACGATATGTTGTATGTAAGCAACTCGCCCGGACGATATGTTGTATGTAAACAACTCGCCCGGACGATATGGTGTATGTAAACAACTCGCTCAGACGATATGTTGTATGTAAACAACTCGCCGGACGATATGTTGTATGTAAGCAACTTGCCCGGACGATATGTTGTATGTAAGCAACTCGCCCGGACGATATGTTGTATGTAAACAACTCGCCCGGACGGATATGTTGTATGTAAACAACTCGCCCGGACGATATGTTGTATGTAAACAACTCGCCCGGATGATATGTTGTATGTAAGCAACTCGCCCGGACGGATATGTTGCATGTAAACAACTCGCCCGGACGATATGTTGTATGTAAACAACTCGCCCGGACGATATGTTTTATGTAAACAACTTGCCCGGACGATATGTTGTATGTAAACAACTTGCCCGGACGATTATGTTGTATGTAAACAACTCGCCCTGACGATATGTTGTATGTAAACAACTCGCCCGGACGTTATGTTGTATGTAAACAACTCGCCCGGATGATATGTTGTATGTAAACAACTCGCCCGGACGATAAGCTGTATGTAAACAACTCGCCCGGACGGATATGTTGTATGTAAACAACTCGCCCGGACGATATGTTGTATGTAAACAACTCGCCCGGACGATATGTTTTATGTAAACAACTCGCCCTGACGATATGTTGTATGTAAACAACTCGCCCTGACGATATGTTGTATGTAAACAACTCGCCCGGACGATATGTTGTATGTAAACAACTCGCCCGGACGATATGTTTTATGTAAACAACTTGCCCGGACGATATGTTGTATGTAAACAACTAGCCCGGACGATTATGTTGTATGTAAACAACTCGCCCTGACGATATGTTGTATGTAAACAACTCGCCCGGACGATATGTTGTATGTAAGCAACTCGCCCGGACGATATGTTTTATGTAAACAACTTGCCCGGACGATATGTTGTATGTAAACAACTAGCCCGGACGATTATGTTGTATGTAAACAACTCGCCCGGACGATATGTTGTATGTAAACAACTCGCCCGGACGATATGTTTTATGTAAACAACTTGCCCGGACGATATGTTGTATGTAAACAACTAGCCCGGACGATTATGTTGTATGTAAACAACTCGCCCGGACGATATGTTGTATGTAAACAACTAGCCCGGACGATTATGTTGTATGTAAGCAACTCGCCCGGACGATATGTTTTATGTAAACAACTTGCCCGGACGATATGTTGTATGTAAACAACTAGCCCGGACGATTATGTTGTATGTAAGCAACTCGCCCGGACGATATGTTTTATGTAAACAACTTGCCCGGACGATATGTTGTATGTAAACAACTAGCCCGGACGATTATGTTGTATGTAAACAACTCGCCCGGACGATATGTTGTATGTAAACAACTCGCCCGGACGATATGTTTTATGTAAACAACTTGCCCGGACGATATGTTGTATGTAAACAACTAGCCCGGACGATTATGTTGTATGTAAACAACTCGCCCGGACGATATGTTGTATGTAAACAACTCGCCCGGACGATATGTTTTATGTAAACAACTTGCCCGGACGATATGTTGTATGTAAACAACTAGCCCGGACGATTATGTTGTATGTAAACAACTCGCCCTGACGATATGTTGTATGTAAACAACTCGCCCGGACAATTTGTTGTATGAAAACAACTCGTTCAGACGATATGTTGTATGTAAACAACTCGCCCGGACGGATATGTTGTATGTAAACAACTTGCCCTGACGATATGTTGTATGTAAACAACTCGCCCGGACGTTATGTTGTATGTAAACAACTCGCCCGGATGATATGTTGTATGTAAACAACTCGCCCGGACGATAAGCTGTATGTAAACAACTCGCTCGGACGGATATGTTGTATGTAAACAACTCGCCCGGACGATATGTTGTATGTAAACAACTTGCCCGGACGATATGTTGTATGTAAACAACTAGCCCGGACGATTATGTTGTATGTAAACAACTCGCCCTGACGATATGTTGTATGTAAACAACTTGCCCGGACGTTATGTTGTATGTAAACAACTCGCCCGGATGATATGTTGTATGTAAACAACTCGCCCGGACGATAAGCTGTATGTAAACAACTCGCTCGGACGGATATGTTGTATGTAAACAACTCGCCCGGACGATATGTTGTATGTAAACAACTCGCCCGAACGATATGTTGTATGTAAACAACTCGCCCGAACGATATGTTGTATGTAAACAACTTGCCCGGACGTTATGTTGTATGTAAACAACTCGCCCGGATGATATGTTGTATGTAAACAACTCGCCCGGACGATAAGCTGTATGTAAACAACTCGCTCGGACGGATATGTTGTATGTAAACAACTCGCCCGGACGATATGTTGTATGTAAACAACTTGCCCGGACGATATGTTGTATGTAAACAACTTGCCCGTACGATTATGTTGTATGTAAACAACTAGCCCGGACGATATGTTGTATGTAAACAACTCGCCCGGACGATATGTTGTATGTAAACAACTTGCCCGGACGATATGTTGTATGTAAACAACTTGCCCGGACGATATGTTGTATGTAAACAACTTGCCCGTACGATTATGTTGTATGTAAACAACTAGCCCGGACGATATGTTGTATGTAAACAACTAGCCCGGACGATAAGCTGTATGTAAACAACTCGCCCGGACGATATGTTGTATGTAAACAACTTGCCCGGACGATATGTTGTATGTAAACAACTTGCCCGGACGATTATGTTGTATGTAAACAACTAGCCCGGACGATTATGTTGTATGTAAACAACTAGCCCGGACGATATGTTGTATGTAAACAACTTGCCCGGACGATAAGCTGTATGTAAACAACTCGCCCGGACGATATGTTGTATGTAAACAACTTGCCCGGACGATATGTTGTATGTAAACAACTTGCCCGGACGATATGTTGTATGTAAACAACTCGCCCGGACGATTTGTTGTATGTAAACAACTCGCCCGGACGATATGTTTTATGTAAACAACTTGCCCGGACGATATGTTGTATGTAAACAACTTGCCCGGACGATTATGTTGTATGTAAACAACTAGCCCGGACGATTATGTTGTATGTAAACAACTAGCCCGGACGATATGTTGTATGTAAACAACTTGCCCGGACGATATGTTGTATGTAAACAACTTGCCCGTACGATTATGTTGTATGTAAACAACTAGCCCGGACGATATGTTGTATGTAAACAACTAGCCCGGACGATAAGCTGTATGTAAACAACTCGCCCGGACGATATGTTGTATGTAAACAACTCGCCCGGACGATATGTTTTATGTAAACAACTTGCCCGGACGATATGTTGTATGTAAACAACTTGCCCGGACGATTATGTTGTATGTAAACAACTCGCCCTGACGATATGTTGTATGTAAACAACTCGCCCGGACGATATGTTGTATGTAAACAACTCGCCCGGACGTTATGTTGTATGTAAACAACTCATCCGGACGAGAGAGCACAAGTGCTTTTTGCAAGTGCAAACAAGTGCTTATTGACCGAGTTCGAGACTGTTTCCTTTACTGGTACCGCAGTAGGCCCACAGCAGTTAAAATTACGTATCAATCAATACCAGTAAATAATTTAATTTCTCATATAAAAGAGTGTCCCCGATAAAAAAAAAAAGAAAGAACTCTCTAATTTCAATTATCCGAAATTCAGATATTCTGCCCTCGTGTATTGAGTTTTGAGCAGTAAATTATCTTGATCACCGTTGACTGTGAACGACGCAACGTGTGGTTTTGCGGTACACAGCGCGGTTTACCGCAGCCCATTGAATTAACTGTGAACAGATATACGACGAGTTACCGCAACGGCAGGTCGGCACCACAACGGTACCATTGAGTGCGAACCGGGGGCTCTAAAGCAGTTTCTACAAAGTTACAAAAAAAAAAGCTGATTAATTTCCAAAAATCTTTGTAGTAATGTTCTAAAGTTATACGAAACCGAACAAATCATAATATGAAATCCAAACTTAAACGCATAAATATTGTTGGTTAATTAGGATCGATTTTGATCACGTGATTATAAACACAATGGAAATAAAGCGTTTGAGAGACATACCTTCAGACACCAGTCTCTGAAGGTATTGATATAATTGATATCTGTCAGGGCTCACAACATTCAACATTAAGTATAAGTTGTGCTTTACATTCATTGTACACTTGCTGTAGGCCTACACTGTGATCAATTAAGGGGCAGTTAGCTGTTTCCTGTAATATATTAATAAGAACCAGCATTAGTAGCAACACCCCATAGATAAAGACAGAGCACAATGTAACGAACGACCAATGTGAATTATAATTATAAAAACACACAATGTAAATACAATATTATTTGTACCGTTAATTAAGGGTGGCTATTATGCGATCGCTCATCCCTTTAGTCTCTTAGTCAGTTAGTGTCTAAGCTCCTTTGTGCATAAACACTGAATAGGGAATAGCCATACTACAGTAGAGTGCAGGGTGTAAACGCTGAGACGACAACCATTATCAACATTAACATTAATTAGTGTTAATATTGTACATGTTACACAGAAGGCCATTCGAAATATATGTAGCTATAAACGAGAATGAAGAGCATAGGTTACAGTTGAGTATTTATCGTTCTCGGGTCTCGGTGGTGGTGTTGTGGGTTGCGATGCGTGCGTGTCCTTTACAACACCTATGGTATTTTCTAATTGTACCATTGAAATTGCAACCATGCAATTATATCAATTATTGTATCCCTGCATATGTACATTTGCATTCATATAGCAATGCAAAATTGTCTGCTTTATAAATATTTTAACACTTGCAAACTTTGGTTTATTGTTTTGGTTTCATACAACCGTATCTGTTACAAGTTGATTTACTTAACATTGCAATGGATACAATTTGGTGGATATAAATTCATAATGGATATAATAACGGAGCGGAGAGGAAGGATTATTGATTCTGGAACATTCAAGTCCCCCCCCCCCCCCCCCCCCCCTATATATATATATATATTATATAATAATATATATAAGATCCACCTCCAGACGCGGTAAAAGGAGATACAGTGTACGTACAGATATAATGGGGTGTTTAGGGATACGGACATAATTGGACGGAGGCACTTGTAAACGGACGCAATTGGATACAACCCCAAATTTATATCATCCATTGTGCCACTTTCATGCTCGTTATTCTAACTGGAGAAACCAAAACCATGCCACGGGATAATAATGATGGAATCCTTTGTGAACAAACAAAAATCAGATAGGATAATAATGTCTCTATTAGTTCCTCTTTATAATTAATGAGCCAATTTACTCCTGGAAATTTCTACGAAAATAAAAATATAAATATACGTAAATAATGTACATATTTTAATTCAAAGGGGCCATATAAAATTAAATAAAAAATGTAGATTCAACGACAAACAATAAACAACACACTATAGATACAATGTGATATAATATATAGGCCTATATAGTAGTTGAAATTATTTGATTAATCATTGAGTGATGTTTGTTTACTAGGTGGAACGCTAGATCCAAGAAGTTCAAAGGAAAAAATAACAACCAGTCAAAGCTGCGAGATAGCGCACTTTGTCTTCTTATTTGCTATTCAATCAACGAATGAATAAAATTATCAATAATTCATGCCTTTATGTTACTCTTAGTAATAATAATAACAGGATAAAGAGTAATTGAATCATACAAAATAATGAAGTGTATTGTGTTCGGCGTAGGGAATGCAGTATGTCAAGAAATTTACTATTAAATCATCATCACCGTGAACCTGGGCATCTTGACAGTAAGTCAGAAGGATTATATTGTTCGAAGTTAGCGTTTAAACGGGTTCAGTCTTTACGGGATTTCCGAGATCGTGACCGGGAATATAACTCCTCGGGATCCCGTTTTTCGCGATCGGGATTGCAATTTTTCATTAAATTTCCTCATAGTTATTAGTATATGTGGCGGGTTTTGGGTATCACTCACTTTATCTTACACTTCTGAAATATTAGTAAGATAAAGTTAGATTAATATTATTTTGCAATTTATTTACTCTGGTTGGTTTATTGACATAAAAATTCGATATAATCAAAACATTTCCTTTCTGCAGGAACTATTTATCAGATATTCAACAAATTTACTTTACAATTTAAACTTCGGAATCCCGTTACAAAAAATGCCGGGATCGGGATTGCATTTTTCGCCGGGATCCCGGTTTTTCTGGATCGGGATCACGTTTAAATACGAAGTACTGGCTGACAGGTAGTAAAAAGAATTTAAAATCAGAGTTAAAATTAACGTTCAAAAGGCGTTAGGTCTTTAATGATGTAATGTAAATGGTTTCGTTCAGAAGTGGAAAAAATGAGAAAGCGCGTCACCGGGGGTTGAACCAGCGCTATACGTACGATTCGGCCTAACAGGCCTCATCTTTAGGCTTTGGAGGTAGATAGGGAGGGGCATCTGGCGCATTTAGTTGCGTGGTAGCGGTCTTTGCACGGTTCAGTGCAGAATTTGCCTGGACAACCACCACATAGTGAGTGGAAGGGTATTGGGTTGATCTTGATAAACTGGAGGTGGTAAAAGCCATGTGGGGTTATTCGGGTAATAACGTGGCCGTGGTGGATACGTTGACCAAATGAGTTTCCATTCGCCATGAGAGGCTGGACCCCGGATGTAGCCAACATCTTCGAATATTTGGAGACGACTAGCGCGGAAGTTCTTATATTATTTATTATACAATTTATGGGGGAAGATTAATTCTACAAGACTTGATTCGTCGACCATTTTTAAAGCATAGAGGGGGCAGATAGGTGCTGGCCGAGCATTCTTAAAGCATAGAGGAGACAGATGGGTGCTGGCCGAGCATTCTTAGAGCATTGAGGAGGCAGATAGGTGCAGGCCGAGCATTCTTAAAGCATAGAGGAGGCAGATAGATGCAAGCCGTGCATTCTTAAAGCATAGAGGAGGCAGATAGGTGCTGGTCGAGCATTCTTAAAGCATAGAGGAGACAGATGGGTGCTGGCCGAGCATTCTTAAAGCATAGAGGAGGCAGATAGATGCAAGCCGTGCATTCTTAAAGCATAGAGGAGGCAGATAGGTGCTGGTCGAGCATTCTTAAAGCATAGAGGAGACAGATGGGTGCTGGCCGAGCATTCTTAAAGCATAGAGGAGGCAGATGGGTGCTGGCCGAGCATTCTTAAAGCATAGAGGAGGCAGATAGATGCAAGCCGTGCATTCTTAAAGCATAGAGGAGGCAGATAGGTGCTGGTCGAGCATTCTTAAAGCATAGAGGAGACAGATATGTGCTGGCCGAGCATTCTTAAAGCATAGAGGAGACAGATGGGTGCTGGCCGAGCATTCTTAAAGCATAGAGGAGACAGATATGTGCTGGCCGAGCATTCTTAAAGCATAGAGGAGACAGATGGGTGCTGGCCGAGCATTCTTAAAGCATAGAGGAGGCAGATAGGTGCTGGTCGAGCATTCTTAAAGCATAGAGGAGACAGATATGTGCTGGCCGAGCATTCTTAAAGCATAGAGGAGACAGATATGTGCTGGCCGAGCATTCTTAAAGCATAGAGGAGACAGATGGGTGCTGGCCGAGCATTCTTAAAGCATAGAGGAGGCAGATAGATGCAAGCCGTGCATTCTTAAAGCATAGAGGAGGCAGATAGGTGCTGGTCGAGCATTCTTAAAGCATAGAGGAGACAGATATGTGCTGGCCGAGCATTCTTAAAACATAGAGGAGACAGATGGGTGCTGGCCGAGCATTCTTAAAACATAGAGGATGCAGATGGGTGCAGGCCGAGCATTCTAAAAGCATAGAGGAGGCAGATAGGTGCAAGCCGAGCATTCTTAAAGCATAGAGGAGACAGATGGGTGCTGGCCGAGCATTCTTAAAGCATAGAGGAGACAGATGGGTGCTGGCCGAGCATTCTTAAAGCATAGAGGAGACAGATGGGTGCTGGCCGAGCATTCTTAAAACATAGAGGATGCAGATGGGTGCAGGCCGAGCATTCTAAAAGCATAGAGGAGGCAGATAGGTGCAAGCCGAGCATTCTTAAAGCATAGAGGAGGCAGATAGGTGCTGGTCGAGCATTCTTAAAGCATAGATGAGACAGATGGGTGCTGGCCGAGCATTCTTAAAGCATAGAGGAGACAGATGGGTGCTGGCCGAGCATTCTTAGAGCATTGAGGAGGCAGATAGGTGCTGGCCGAGCATTCTTAAAGCATAGAGGAGACAGATGGGTGCTGGCCGAGCATTCTTAGAGCATTGAGGAGGCAGATAGGTGCAGGCCGAGCATTCTTAAAGCATAGAGGAGACAGATGGGTGCTGGCCGAGCATTATTAAAGCATAGAGGAGACAGATGGGTGCTGGCCGAGCATTCTTAAAACATAGAGGATGCAGATGGGTGCAGGCCGAGCATTCTAAAAGCATAGAGGAGGCAGATGGGTGCTGGCCGAGCATTCTTAGAGCATTGAGGAGGCAGATAGGTGCAGGCCGAGCATTCTTAAAGCATAGAGGAGACAGATGGGTGCTGGCCGAGCATTATTAAAGCATAGAGGAGACAGATGGGTGCTGGCCGAGCATTCTTAAAACATAGAGGATGCAGATGGGTGCAGGCCGAGCATTCTAAAAGCATAGAGGAGGCAGATAGATGCAAGCCGTGCATTCTTAAAGCATAGAGGAGGCAGATAGGTGCTGGTCGAGCATTCTTAAAGCATAGAGGAGACAGATGGGTGCTGGCCGAGCATTCTTAAAGCATAGAGGAGACAGATATGTGCTGGCCGAGCATTCTTAAAGCATAGAGGAGACAGATGGGTGCTGGCCGAGCATTCTTAAAGCATAGAGGAGACAGATGGGTGCTGGCCGAGCATTCTTAAAACATAGAGGATGCAGATGGGTGCAGGCCGAGCATTCTAAAAGCATAGAGGAGGCAGATAGGTGCAAGCCGAGCATTCTTAAAGCATAGAGGAGACAGATGGGTGCTGGCCGAGCATTCTTAAAGCATAGAGGAGACAGATGGGTGCTGGCCGAGCATTCTTAAAGCATAGAGGAGACAGATGGGTGCTGGCCGAGCATTCTTAAAACATAGAGGATGCAGATGGGTGCAGGCCGAGCATTCTAAAAGCATAGAGGAGGCAGATAGGTGCAAGCCGAGCATTCTTAAAGCATAGAGGAGACAGATGGGTGCTGGCCGAGCATTCTTAAAGCATAGAGGAGACAGATGGGTGCTGGCCGAGCATTCTTAAAACATAGAGGATGCAGATGGGTGCAGGCCGAGCATTCTAAAAGCATAGAGGAGGCAGATAGGTGCAAGCCGAGCATTCTTAAAGCATAGAGGAGACAGATGGGTGCTGGCCGAGCATTCTTAAAGCATAGAGGAGACAGATGGGTGCTGGCCGAGCATTCTTAAAACATAGAGGATGCAGATGGGTGCAGGCCGAGCATTCTAAAAGCATAGAGGAGGCAGATAGATGCAAGCCGTGCATTCTTAAAGCATAGAGGAGGCAGATAGGTGCAAGCCGAGCATTCTTAAAGCATAGAGGAGACAGATGGGTGCTGGCCGAGCATTCTTAAAGCATAGAGGAGACAGATATGTGCTGGCCGAGCATTCTTAAAGCATAGAGGAGACAGATGGGTGCTGGCCGAGCATTCTTAAAGCATAGAGGAGACAGATGGGTGCTGGCCGAGCATTCTTAAAACATAGAGGATGCAGATGGGTGCAGGCCGAGCATTCTAAAAGCATAGAGGAGGCAGATAGGTGCAAGCCGAGCATTCTTAAAGCATAGAGGAGACAGATGGGTGCTGGCCGAGCATTCTTAAAGCATAGAGGAGACAGATGGGTGCTGGCCGAGCATTCTTAAAGCATAGAGGAGACAGATGGGTGCTGGCCGAGCATTCTTAAAACATAGAGGATGCAGATGGGTGCAGGCCGAGCATTCTAAAAGCATAGAGGAGGCAGATAGGTGCAAGCCGAGCATTCTTAAAGCATAGAGGAGACAGATGGGTGCTGGCCGAGCATTCTTAAAGCATAGAGGAGACAGATGGGTGCTGGCCGAGCATTCTTAAAACATAGAGGATGCAGATGGGTGCAGGCCGAGCATTCTAAAAGCATAGAGGAGGCAGATAGGTGCAAGCCGAGCATTCTTAAAGCATAGAGGAGACAGATGGGTGCTGGCCGAGCATTCTTAAAGCATAGAGGAGACAGATGGGTGCTGGCCGAGCATTCTTAAAGCATAGAGGAGACAGATGGGTGCTGGCCGAGCATTCTTAAAACATAGAGGATGCAGATGGGTGCAGGCCGAGCATTCTAAAAGCATAGAGGAGGCAGATAGGTGCAAGCCGAGCATTCTTAAAGCATAGAGGAGGCAGATAGGTGCTGGTCGAGCATTCTTAAAGCATAGATGAGACAGATGGGTGCTGGCCGAGCATTCTTAAAGCATAGAGGAGACAGATGGGTGCTGGCCGAGCATTCTTAAAGCATAGAGGAGACAGATGGGTGCTGGCCGAGCATTCTTAAAACATAGAGGATGCAGATGGGTGCAGGCCGAGCATTCTAAAAGCATAGAGGAGGCAGATAGGTGCAAGCCGAGCATTCTTAAAGCATAGAGGAGGCAGATAGGTGCTGGCCGAGCATTCTTAAAGCATAGAGGAGGCAGATAGGTGCTGGCCAAGCATTCTTAAAGCATAGAGGAGGCGGCAGATAGGTGCAAGCCGAGCATTCTTAAAGCATAGAGGAGGCAGATAGGTGCTGGCCGAGCATTCTTAAAGCATAGAGGAGGCAGATAGGTGCAAGCCGAGGATTCTTAAAGCCTAGAGGAGGCAGATAGGTGCTGGCCGAGCATTCTTAAAGCATAGAGGAGGCAGATAGGTGCAAGCCGAGCATTCTTAAAGCATAGAGGAGGCAGATAGGTGCTGGCCGAGCATTCTTAAAGCATAGAGGAGGTAGATAGGTGCTGGCCGAGCATTCTTAAAGCATAGAGGAGGCAGATAGGTGCAAGCCGAGGATTCTTAAAGCCTAGAGGAGGCAGATAGGTGCTGGCCGAGCATTCTTAAAGCATAGAGGAGGCAGATAGGTGCAAGCCGAGCATTCTTAAAGCATAGAGGAGGCAGATAGGTGCTGGCCGAGCATTCTTAAAGCATAGAGGAGGTAGATAGGTGCTGGCCGAGCATTCTTAAAGCATAGAGGAGGCAGATAGGTGCAGGCCGAGCATTCTTAAAGCATAGATGAGGCAGATGGGTGGGTGCTGGCCGAGCATTCTTAAAGCATAGAGCAGGCAGATAGGTGCTGGTCGAGCATTCTTAAAGCATAGAGGAGGCAGATAGGTGCAAGCCGAGCATTCTTAAAGCATAGAGGAGGCAGATAGGTGCTGGCCGAGCATTCTTAAAGCATAGAGGAGGTAGATAGGTGCTGGCCGAGCATTCTTAAAGCATAGAGGAGGCAGATAGGTGCAGGCCGAGCATTCTTAAAGCATAGATGAGGCAGATGGGTGGGTGCTGGCCGAGCATTCTTAAAGCATAGAGCAGGCAGATAGGTGCTGGCCGAGCATTCTTAAAGCATAGAGGAGACAGATGGGTGCTGGCCGAGCATTCTTAAAGCATAGAGGAGGCAGATAGGTGCTGGCCGAGCATTCTTAAAGCATAGAGGAGGCAGATGGGTGCTGGCCGAGCATTCTTAAAGCATAGAGGAGGCAGATGGGTGCTGGCCGAGCATTCTTAAAGCATAGAGGAGGCAGATGGGTGCTGGCCGAGCATTCTTAAAGCATAGAGGAGGCAGATAGGTGCAGGTCGAGCATTCTTAAAGCATAGATGAGGTAGATAGATGCTGGCCGAGCATTCTTAAAGCATAGGGGAGGTAGATAGGTGCAGGCCGAGCATTCTTAAAGCATAGATGAGGCAGATGGGTGGGTGCTGGCTGAGCATTCTTAAAGCATAGAGGAGGCAGATAGGTGCTGGCCGAGCATTCTTAAAGCATAGAGGAGGCAGATAGGTGCTGGCCGAGCATTCTTAAAGCATAGAGGAGGCAGATAGGTGCAAGCCGAGCATTCATACAGCATAGGAGGAGGCATATAGGTGCAGGCCGAGCATTCTTAAAGCATAGAGGAGGCAGATAGGTGCTGGTCGAGCATTCTTAAAGCATAGAGGAGGCAGATAGGTGCTGGCCGAGCATTCTTAAAGCCTAGAGGAGGCAGATAGGTGCTGGCCGTGCATTCTTAAAGCATAGAGGAGGCAGATAGGTGCTGGCCGAGCATTCTTAAAGCATAGAGGAGGCAGATGGGTGCTGGCCGAGCATTCTTAAAGCATAGAGGAGGCAGATAGGTGCAAGCCGAGCATTCTTAAAGCATAGAGGAGGCAGATAGGTGGAAGCCGAGCATTCTTAAAGCATAGAGGAGGCAGATAGGTGCTGGCCGAGCATTCTTAAAGCATAGAGGAGGCAGATGGGTGCTGGCCGAGCATTCTTAAAGCATAGAGGAGGCAGATGGGTGCTGGCCGAGCATTCTTAAAGCATAGAGGAGGCAGATGGGTGCTGGCCGAGCATTCTTAAAGCATAGAGGAGGCAGATGGGTGCTGACCGAGCATTCTTAAAGCATAGAGGATGCAGATGGGTGCTGGCCGAGCATTCTTAAAGCACAGAGGAGGCAGATAGGTGCTGGCCGAGCATTCTTAAAGCATACAGTAGAGGAGGCAGATAAGTGCTGGCCGAGCATTCTTAAAGCATAGAGGAGGCAGATAGGTGCTGGCCGAGCATTCTTAAAGCATAGAGGAGGCAGATAGGTGCTGGCCGAGCATTCTTAAAGCATAGAGGAGGCAGATAGGTGCTGGCCGAGCATTCTTAAAGCATAGAGGAGGCCGATAGGTGCTGGCCGAGCATTCTTAAAGCATAGAGGAGGCAGATAGGTGGTGGCCGAGCATTGTTAAAGCATAGAGGAGGCAGATGGGTGCTGGCCGAGCATTCTTAAAGCACAGAGGAGGCAGATAGGTGCTGGCCGAGCATTCTTAAAGCATAGAGGAGGCATATAGGTGCTGGCCGAGCATTCTTAAAGCATAGAGGAGGCAGATGGGTGCTGACCGAGCATTCTTAAAGCATAGAGGAGGCAGATGGGTGCTGGCCGAGCATTCTTAAAGCACAGAGGAGGCAGATAGGTGCTGGCCGAGCATTCTAAAAGCATACAGTAGAGGAGGCAGATAAGTGCTGGCCGAGCATTCTTAAAGCATAGAGGAGGCAGATATGTGCTGGCCGAGCATTCTTAAAGCATAGAGGAGGCAGATAGGTGCTGGCCGAGCATTCTTAAAGCATAGAGGAGGCAGATAGGTGCAAGCCGAGCATTCTTCTGATATGAGTGGTTTGGATTTTGTGGAGATCTTTCAGATTTTGGAGCGATAAATGGGGGCCAATAACGGATACTGCATAGAGAGTCGTGAGTGACTTTCATATTGAAGATTGTGAGACCGGGTTTAATAGAGAGAAGCTGAAGACTGTTGATAGAGCCAATCATTTTAAAAGTACTTTATTATTTTGTTTTGTTGTGAGTACTGAAACAGAGGTCGAGGGTTATAGTTTACACAGAGGTAATCGCAGTAATTCGTAATTTCCACTGTGTTCCCGCCGTAAGATAGTTTATCTCCCTTTCTGAACTTTACAATTTTCGTTTTTTTGTGTATTAAATTACAAACTCCCCAAATTTAATACAAACTACCCCAAAATAATTACATAACTCTCCCCAAAATAAATATATACTTTAAATATATATCTTTCCACAAATTTTTTAATACATTTTCTAAAAATAAATACACATATTATTCCCAAAAATGAAATATATACGTCATCAAATTTACCGTTGGAATTATTAAAATGTCAGATAAACAAAAAATTATATATTTAATTAATAATAAACTACACAGCCACATCTATGTTCTTCTGAAATATTGACTTAAATTACGTGCAAATGAATATAGTGATGAATTTCCTTGAAGTGAAGTGACTCCACGGCATTCCTTCCTGAATTTCCACAAACCGTATACCATCGTTTTATTGCGCTGTATTGTTGTATATTTTATAATTTAATTTATTTTAATGGCCTTGAGAGTGAAGCGGCAGCACAATTTGGTACTTGGGTTCGCGCCATGTATTCGACTAATTGAGACCCCGAGGTATGACAGATTCGCACCACCCGTAGTGCTTACGGCGCCATAGCTGGACTGCATTAGGTTGTCATTAGCTTGTTTGGTGACTATAATGAAGTGGTTGTCTTCACCTTGTTAATATGACATTTAAACATAACAAAATCCTGATGACTTGCTTAGTAACATTATTTTGAGAATTGTGCATTTTTCGTAAATATTGTTATCGTATTTTGATATATTATATTAATTCACATTAACTTTCTTACACAGGGTCAAAAAACGGTAAATAAATCTAAACTTTAGAAATACATACCTTTTAAATAAGCGAAATTAAAATATTCTGCTTAGCGAAATCTCATTGGACCGATTGACCGATGGTAATTTTCAATACTTTCTATCATATGTACATTGTCAATTTTAATCATATTGACGGCGCCGTTACTAAGATATTGATGTTCAAACATTGCTCCAGACATACAGACAGACTGTCTATCTATAATCATTGCAGCTGCAGCACATTGAGATGCTATGATGGCTTAACAATAAATAATTGTGCCACCGCCTTGCAATATACAATTGGCTTGCTGCAATGCAGCGTGCATTAAGATTGTTATGCCGGTGTACAAGGCTGAGATAACTCCCTCTTGAAATTAACTCCCCAGTCGTCTCAGCCTAGGCTGAGAACATTCCTCAGTCGTCTCAGCCTAGGCTGGGAACACTCCTCAGTCGTCTCAGCCTAGGTTGGGAACACTCCCCAGTTATCTCAGCCTAGGATGATAACACTCCTCAGTCGTCTCAGCCTAGGCTGGGAACACTCCCCAGTTATCTCAGCCTAAGCTGATAACAATCCCCTCAGGCTGAGATAGCTCCCCCTTAGCCTGAGATGACTCCCCGAATTGAGTCATAGTTCACATCCGTACCTGTGGTATTTTCGTATATTGCAAAAATAAGACTGTAACCTATGTTATTGAGTCATCGTTTATTGTTTTGGTTAGAAAAGAAATCTAGGGAGAAAACTGGGGAGTGTTCTCAGCTTAGGCTGAGAAGACTGAGGAGTCATATTTGGTGGGGAGTTATCTCAGCCTGTTGTTACACCAGCAGACAAACAGTTGTGACTATTTGGCCAGCACCGGACCGAAATGATATGGTAAGTCTATGATGTCGTGCGTGGGTGTACATTAATTTCGTTCATAACACTGTAATGTGCAACTTCACACACAAGTATCTAAATGGTAGGTCTAAGTAGCATTTTTGTACCGATTGGGTCGTATCCAAATTGTCCAGACATATCTACCAGAGTTGCTATAGCAACGCGTGTCAATCAGGCAGGTGAAAAGTATTGTTGAAATTTTGGAAATATTTCGAATTATTAAAAAAAAGTTGTATAAATGATATTCATAATAGATGTGTTATAGTCTATAGTTTGCTTGTCTGTTACGAACCAACCAACAGCGATTAAACAAGGCGCATAAGTAAGTAGACAGACAGCCAGCTACTAAACTATTCATTCCAAACCCTCCCAACCCAACCAGTGAGAACTCTATAAATTCCTAGGATTGGGCCTATTCTCACTCTGTATAGAACTACAGAATAATTTGTATAATTTTTACTTGTAATTACTTTTAGTTTTAAATATATAGAGCAATTTAATCATCATCACTGTAGGTTAATATTTTAATGTTATGATATATTTATAATAAATTTATAGTTAAAAAACTTAAGAGGTAATATTTAATTTTACATGATAAATCTATAATAAATTTATAAATCGTGGTGAAATTTTTTTGTTATTGATAATAATGTCGAATTTTTACTCTTATATCCCGAGGATGTGTGTTACTCTTCAATTCATTAAAGTTTGTTCGCTTAATATTAGAATTAACTTTTTGTAAAAAATTTGTAATCTAGACTACAGTACTAGACAAACAACGACATAGTCAGTTGTTTTAAGGGGGGCACTCTGTAATTGAATGACGTTTTTATTTTCTTAATTTTGGCGCGGGACTATGTTCAAAAATAGTAATATTTGGCAAACCTATGTAATATAGATCCAAAAAACTGAAAATCGCAAAAAAATTTTTTTTTAATTTTAATTTTGCTAATTAACATAATTTATTCAAATTTTTAAAAAAAGGCTTCTAGAACCGCAATTTTGATTCAAATTGTCCAAAATTTGGTTCGAATGTCCGGAACAATGTTATAAAACGATGCAATTGACAGAATTTAAACATCTGTCTTACTTTTAAAATTATTCCATTTTTTCGAAATTTTTCACCAAAAATAACTAAAAAACTCGAAAAAGTCACAAAAAATTTCGAATTTTGACTATAACTTTGGTTAAAATCAAAATTTCAAAATTTTGTCAATTGCATAGTTAAAACACTTCATCAAGACCACGCATGCCAAAAATCAGCCAGTTTTGACCAATTCCCTACAAGTAGTAGCATTTTAAAATATAAAAAAGTGCAAAAAAATGAAATAGGAATAAATCCAATTTAAAGTTCGAAAGCAGATTAGTTTGATAAAAATATCTTAGTTTTGCAATATTTTCAGTTAAAATAACTCTATTTACGAATTTTTTTTTTTTAACATGTAGTGCTCCATGTGCTACATGCGGAATTTTCGGTTTTAAGTAAAGATCACCAAATACGATGTATATTAATTAATGATTATGACATTGTGACATAGTGATTTTGACATTTACGTTCTGGGCATATACTACTGCAATCTTGTAATTCGTGTAATCAGAATTTCAGAATCCTAGGCTAACCTAACAGCTGTGACTGTTCTAGCTACCATGAGCTAGGGTTAGGCAGACGGTTCCTGCTAGGATTAGGGAGCAAACGGTTAATATTGGGGTTAGGGTTAGATTACAGTTAGGTTGGGGTTCTGACTATGTTGACCCTAACCAAAAAAATTAACCCACACTACCGGTACGGCAGTGTGGGTAGGGACAGATTTGCGTTAGAGCCGAATTCACAGTCAGACAGTACAAGGGAAAGGGACTAATGTTCACAGATACTCGTTTAAATTTACCGCCACTGATGCTTAGATACAGTTGCTAAGCAACATTACACTGGATACACCAGAAAACCGAAAATAAACTTCTTATGAGTGAAAATACGAAAAATTTGGATATTTTTGTGCCAGATTAAGGTGTACGAAAGTCCATATATCTCGAAAACTAAAAGTCGCTCTGTCAAACCGTTTGCATATTTGGAATCTCCATTAAAAATCGGCTTAGAACAAAAAATAAAAAAAATGACCAAAATTCTTAAAAAAAAAAATTTAATTACAGAGTGCCCCCCTTAAAACTAGAGCGTAGCTGCTGGAACTGTAGAAAAAACAAGTCGGTCGAAATTGTAATCTTGTCAAGTGCCATGGGCTAGGCCTACGTAATTTAATTATAAAATGTGAATATTTCACGACGTACGAGGTGTAAAGGAAAGAATCGATGGTCACCTACATTTATGAGATCCGGTATGCAGGAAGAAAACGTCGTGAAAATTTTGGTGCAAAGTTTATATATTTTATTAAAAAGTACCTTAATTATAATTAATTAATTATTCGATGCTAGTTGGTGAGGCCCCCTCCAGTGTTCAGTGTTTGAACTGTTTGAACTCAAATAATTTATTTTTTGGTGATTTATTATTTGCTATAGGTTATGGAAATATAAAAATGAATAAATTATATAATTTGGTATAACAAAGGACGTTTTTGGATAAATAAATTTAATATTAATACAACGAAAATGACAGCTTTTAGAAAATATACCCGAAATACAAATGTTTACAGGCTTTTAAAAGTATTTATACGACCAGAACAGGATTGACACACACTACGTTGTGATGGGTTTTACGTACATATCTATCTACACACAAAATATGATAAATATTGTCACCAAATCGATGTAGGAGTTGACGATAGAGCTGATCGTTTGGATTTCCCACACTGAGATGGCTTTCTCAAGAGCCTGAGCTGGAAATGACAATAACAAGAGAAGCGAGATAGGAGAAGAAGCAATCACGGAAACGGCCAACAGTGTAACCACTGGGAAATGTAGTCTCTAAGAAGCAATCACGGAAACGGCCAACAGTGTAACCACTGGGAAGTGTAGTCTCTAAGAAGCAATCACGGAAACGGCCAACAGTGTAACCACTGGGAAATGTAGTCTCTAAGAAGCAATCACGGAAACGGCCAACAGTGTAACCACTGGGAAATGTAGTCTCTAAGAAGCAATCACGGAAACGGCCAACAGTGTAACCACTGGGAAATGTAGTCTCTAAGAAGCAATCACGGAAACGGCCAACAGTGTAACCACTGGGAAATGTAGTCTCTAAGAAGCAATCACGGAAACGGCCAACAGTGTAACCACTGGGAAATGTAGTCTCTAAGAAGCAATCACGGAAACGGCCAACAGTGTAACCACTGGGAAGTGTAGTCTCTAAGAAGCAATCACGGAAACGGCCAACAGTGTAACCACTGGGAAATGTAGTCTCTAAGAAGCAATCACGGAAACGGCCAACAGTGTAACCACTGGGAAATGTAGTCTCTAAGAAGCAATCACGGAAACGGCCAACAGTGTAACCACTGGGAAATGTAGTCTCTAAGAAGCAATCACGGAAACGGCCAACAGTGTAACCACTGGGAAATGTAGTCTCTAAGAAGCAATCACGGAAACGGCCAACAGTGTAACCACTGGGAAATGTAGTCTCTAAGAAGCAATCACGGAAACGGCCAACAGTGTAACCACTGGGAAATGTAGTCTCTAAGAAGCAATCACGGAAACGGCCAACAGTGTAACCACTGGGAAATGTAGTCTCTAAGAAGCAATCACGGAAACGGCCAACAGTGTAACCACTGGGAAATGTAGTCTCTAAGAAGCAATCACGGAAACGACCAACAGTGTAACCACTGGGAAATGTAGTCTCTAAGAAGCAATAACGGAAACGACCAACAGTGTAACCACTGGGAAATGTAGTCTCTAAGAAGCAATAACGGAAACGTATAAACTAACCACTGGGAAATGTAGTCTCTAAGAAGCAATCACGGAAACGACCAACAGTGTAACCACTGGGAAATGTAGTCTCTAAGAAGCAATCACGGAAACGGCCAACAGTGTAACCACTGGGAAATGTAGTCTCTAAGAAGCAATCACGGAAACGACCAACAGTGTAACCACTGGGAAATGTAGTCTCTAAGAAGCAATCACGGAAACGTATAAACTAACCACTGGGAAATGTAGTCTCTAAGAAGCAATAACGGAAACGACCAACAGTGCAACCACTGGGAAATGTAGTCTCTAAGAAGCAATCACGGAAACGACCAACAGTGTAACCACTGGGAAATGTAGTCTCTAAGAAGCAATCACGGAAACGTATAAACTAACCACTGGGAAATGTAGTCTCTAAGAAGCAATAACGGAAACGACCAACAGTGTAACCACTGGGAAGTGTAGTCTCTAAGAAGCAATCACGGAAACGTATAAACTAACCACTGGGAATGTAGTCTCTAAGAAGCAATAACGGAAACGTATAAACTAACCACTGGGAAATGTAGTCTCTAAGAAGCAATCACGGAAACGACCAACAGTGTAACCACTGGGAAATGTAGTCTCTAAGAAGCAATCACGGAAACGTATAAACTAACCACTGGGAATGTAGTCTCTAAGAAGCAATCACGGAAACGGCCAACAGTGTAACCACTGGGAAGTGTAGTCTCTGAGAAGCAATCACGGAAACGACCAACAGTGTAACCACTGGGAAATGTAGTCTCTAAGAAGCAATCACGGAAACGACCAACAGTGTAACCACTGGGAAGTGTAGTCTCTAAGAAGCAATCACGGAAACGACCAACAGTGTAACCACTGGGAAATGTAGTCTCTAAGAAGCAATCACGGAAACGTATAAACTAACCACTGGGAATGTAGTCTCTAAGAAGCAATAACGGAAACGTATAAACTAACCACTGGGAATGTAGTCTCTAAGAAGCAATAACGGAAACGACCAACAGTGTAACCACTGGGAAATGTAGTCTCTAAGAAGCAATAACGGAAACGACCAACAGTGTAACCACTGGGAAATGTAGTCTCTAAGAAGCAATCACGGAAACGGCCAACAGTGTAACCACTGGGAAATGTAGTCTCTAAGAAGCAATAACGGAAACGTATAAACTAACCACTGGGAATGTAGTCTCTAAGAAGCAATATCGGAAACGACCAACAGTGTAACCACTGGGAAATGTAGTCTCTAAGAAGCAATAACGGAAACGTATAAACTAACCACTGGGAATGTAGTCTCTAAGAAGCAATAACGGAAACGTATAAACTAACCACTGGGAATGTAGTCTCTAAGAAGCAATAACGGAAACGACCAACAGTGTAACCACTGGGAAGTGTAGTCTCTAAGAAGCAATCACGGAAACGACCAACAGTGTAACCACTGGGAATGTAGTCTCTAAGAAGCAATCACGGAAACGGCCAACAGTGTAACCACTGGGAAGTGTAGTCTCTGAGAAGCAATCACGGAAACGACCAACAGTGTAACCACTGGGAAATGTAGTCTCTAAGAAGCAATCACGGAAACGACCAACAGTGTAACCACTGGGAAATGTAGTCTCTAAGAAGCAATCACGGAAACGTATAAACTAACCACTGGGAATGTAGTCTCTAAGAAGCAATAACGGAAACGACCAACAGTGTAACAACTGGGAAATGTAGTCTCTAAGAAGCAATAACGGAAACGTATAAACTAACCACTGGGAAATGTAGTCTCTAAGAAGCAATCACGGAAACGGCCAACAGTGTAACCACTGGGAAATGTAGTCTCTAAGAAGCAATAACGGAAACGACCAACAGTGTAACAACTGGGAAATGTAGTCTCTAAGAAGCAATCACGGAAACGACCAACAGTGTAACCACTGGGAAATGTAGTCTCTAAGAAGCAATCACGGAAACGGCCAACAGTGTAACCACTGGGAAATGTAGTCTCTAAGAAGCAATCACGGAAACGGCCAACCGTGTAACCACTGGGAAATGTAGTCTCTAAGAAGCAATCACGGAAACGACCAACAGTGTAACCACTGGGAAATGTAGTCTCTAAGAAGCAATCACGGAAACGACCAACAGTGTAACAACTGGGAAATGTAGTCTCTAAGAAGCAATCACGGAAACGGCCAACCGTGTAACCACTGGGAAATGTAGTCTCTAAGAAGCAATCACGGAAACGACCAACAGTGTAACCACTGGGAAATGTAGTCTCTAAGAAGCAATCACGGAAACGACCAACAGTGTAACCACTGGGAAATGTAGTCTCTAAGAAGCAATCACGGAAACGACCAACAGTGTAACCACTGGGAAATGTAGTCTCTAAGAAGCAATAACGGAAACGTATAAACTAACCACTGGGAATGTAGTCTCTAAGAAGCAATCACAGAAACGACCAACAGTGTAACCACTGGGAAATGTAGTCTCTAAGAAGCAATAACGGAAACGTATAAACTAACCACTGGGAATGTAGTCTCTAAGAAGCAATAACGGAAACGACCAACAGTGTAACCACTGGGAAATGTAGTCTCTAAGAAGCAATCACGGAAACGGCCAACAGTGTAACCACTGGGAAATGTAGTCTCTAAGAAGCAATCACGGAAACGGCCAACAGTGTAACCACTGGGAAATGTAGTCTCTAAGAAGCAATCACGGAAACGGCCAACAGTGTAACCACTGGGAAATGTAGTCTCTAAGAAGCAATCACGGAAACGGCCAACAGTGTAACCACTGGGAAATGTAGTCTCTAAGAAGCAATCACAGAAACGACCAACAGTGTAACCACTGGGAAATGTAGTCTCTAAGAAGCAATCACGGAAACGTATAAACTAACCACTGGGAATGTAGTCTCTAAGAAGCAATAACGGAAACGACCAACAGTGTAACCACTGGGAAATGTAGTCTCTAAGAAGCAATAACGGAAACGTATAAACTAACCACTGGGAATGTAGTCTCTAAGAAGCAATCACGGAAACGGCCAACAGTGTAACCACTGGGAAATGTAGTCTCTAAGAAGCAATCACGGAAACGGCCAACAGTGTAACCACTGGGAAATGTAGTCTCTAAGAAGCAATAACGGAAACGGCCAACAGTGTAACCACTGGGAAATGTAGTCTCTAAGAAGCAATCACGGAAACGGCCAACAGTGTAACCACTGGGAAATGTAGTCTCTAAGAAGCAATAACGGAAACGACCAACAGTGTAACCACTGGGAAATGTAGTCTCTAAGAAGCAATCACGGAAACGACCAACAGTGTAACCACTGGGAAATGTAGTCTCTAAGAAGCAATCACGGAAACGGCCAACAGTGTAACCACTGGGAAATGTAGTCTCTAAGAAGCAATAACGGAAACGACCAACAGTGTAACCACTGGGAAATGTAGTCTCTAAGAAGCAATCACGGAAACGACCAACAGTGTAACCACTGGGAAATGTAGTCTCTAAGAAGCAATCACGGAAACGACCAACAGTGTAACCACTGGGAAATGTAGTCTCTAAGAAGCAATAACGGAAACGACCAACAGTGTAACCACTGGGAAATGTAGTCTCTAAGAAGCAATCACGGAAACGTATAAACTAACCACTGGGAAATGTAGTCTCTAAGAAGCAATAATGGAAACGACCAACAGTGTAACCACTGGGAAATGTAGTCTCTAAGAAGCAATCACGGAAACGACCAACAGTGTAACCACTGGGAAATGTAGTCTCTAAGAAGCAATCACGGAAACGACCAACAGTGTAACCACTGGGAAATGTAGTCTCTAAGAAGCAATAACGGAAACGACCAACAGTGTAACCACTGGGAAATGTAGTCTCTAAGAAGCAATCACGGAAACGACCAACAGTGTAACCACTGGGAAATGTAGTCTCTAAGAAGCAATCACGGAAACGACCAACAGTGTAACCACTGGGAAATGTAGTCTCTAAGAAGCAATAACGGAAACGACCAACAGTGTAACCACTGGGAAATGTAGTCTCTAAGAAGCAATAACGGAAACGGCCAACAGTGTAACCACTGGGAAATGTAGTCTCTAAGAAGCAATCACGGAAACGGCCAACAGTGTAACCACTGGGAAATGTAGTCTCTAAGAAGCAATCACGGAAACGGCCAACAGTGTAACCACTGGGAAATGTAGTCTCTAAGAAGCAATCACGGAAACGGCCAACAGTGTAACCACTGGGAAATGTAGTCTCTAAGAAGCAATAACGGAAACGACCAACAGTGTAACCACTGGGAAATCTAGTCTCTAAGAAGCAATCACGGAAACGGCCAACAGTGTAACCACTGGGAAATGTAGTCTCTAAGAAGCAATCACGGAAACGGCCAACAGTGTAACCACTGGGAAATGTAGTCTCTAAGAAGCAATAACGGAAACGACCAACAGTGTAACCACTGGGAAATCTAGTCTCTAAGAAGCAATCACGGAAACGGCCAACAGTGTAACCACTGGGAAATGTAGTCTCTAAGAAGCAATCACGGAAACGGCCAACAGTGTAACCACTGGGAAATGTAGTCTCTAAGAAGCAATAACGGAAACGACCAACAGTGTAACCACTGGGAAATGTAGTCTCTAAGAAGCAATCACGGAAACGGCCAACAGTGTAACCACTGGGAAATGTAGTCTCTAAGAAGCAATCACGGAAACGGCCAACAGTGTAACCACTGGGAAATGTAGTCTCTAAGAAGCAATCACGGAAACGACCAACAGTGTAACCACTGGGAAATGTAGTCTCTAAGAAGCAATCACGGAAACGACCAACAGTGTAACCACTGGGAAATGTAGTCTCTAAGAAGCAATCACGGAAACGGCCAACAGTGTAACCACTGGGAAATGTAGTCTCTAAGAAGCAATCACGGAAACGACCAACAGTGTAACCACTGGGAAATGTAGTCTCTAAGAAGCAATAACGGAAACGTATAAACTAACCACTGGGAAATGTAGTCTCTAAGAAGCAATCACGGAAACGGCCAACAGTGTAACCACTGGGAAATGTAGTCTCTAAGAAGCAATCACGGAAACGGCCAACAGTGTAACCACTGGGAAATGTAGTCTCTAAGAAGCAATCACGGAAACGACCAACAGTGTAACCACTGGGAAATGTAGTCTCTAAGAAGCAATAACGGAAACGTATAAACTAACCACTGGGAAATGTAGTCTCTAAGAAGCAATCACGGAAACGGCCAACAGTGTAACCACTGGGAAGTGTAGTCTCTAAGAAGCAATCACGGAAACGACCAACAGTGTAACCACTGGGAAATGTAGTCTCTAAGAAGCAATAACGGAAACGTATAAACTAACCACTGGGAAATGTAGTCTCTAAGAAGCAATCACGGAAACGGCCAACAGTGTAACCACTGGGAAATGTAGTCTCTAAGAAGCAATCACGGAAACGACCAACAGTGTAACCACTGGGAAATGTAGTCTCTAAGAAGCAATAACGGAAACGTATAAACTAACCACTGGGAAATGTAGTCTCTAAGAAGCAATCACGGAAACGGCCAACAGTGTAACCACTGGGAAGTGTAGTCTCTAAGAAGCAATCACGGAAACGACCAACAGTGTAACCACTGGGAAATGTAGTCTCTAAGAAGCAATAACGGAAACGTATAAACTAACCACTGGGAAATGTAGTCTCTAAGAAGCAATCACGGAAACGACCAACAGTGTAACCACTGGGAAATGTAGTCTCTAAGAAGCAATAACGGAAACGTATAAACTAACCACTGGGAAATGTAGTCTCTAAGAAGCAATAACGGAAACGACCAACAGTGTAACCACTGGGAAATGTAGTCTCTAAGAAGCAATCACGGAAACGTATAAACTAACCACTGGGAAATGTAGTCTCTAAGAAGCAATAACGGAAACGACCAACAGTGTAACCACTGGGAAATGTAGTCTCTAAGAAGCAATCACGGAAACGACCAACAGTGTAACCACTGGGAAATGTAGTCTCTAAGAAGCAATAACGGAAACGACCAACAGTGTAACCACTGGGAAATGTAGTCTCTAAGAAGCAATAACGGAAACGACCAACAGTGTAACCACTGGGAAATGTAGTCTCTAAGAAGCAATCACGGAAACGACCAACAGTGTTACCACTGGGAAATGTAGTCTCTAAGAAGCAATCACGGAAACGACCAACAGTGTAACCACTGGGAAATGTAGTCTCTAAGAAGCAATAACGGAAACGACCAACAGTGTAACCACTGGGAAATGTAGTCTCTAAGAAGCAATCACGGAAACGACCAACAGTGTAACCACTGGGAAATGTAGTCTCTAAGAAGCAATAACGGAAACGACCAACAGTGTAACCACTGGGAAATGTAGTCTCTAAGAAGCAATAACGGAAACGTATAAACTAACCACTGGGAAATGTAGTCTCTAAGAAGCAATAACGGAAACGACCAACAGTGTAACCACTGGGAAATGTAGTCTCTAAGAAGCAATCACGGAAACGACCAACAGTGTTACCACTGGGAAATGTAGTCTCTAAGAAGCAATCACGGAAACGACCAACAGTGTAACCACTGGGAAATGTAGTCTCTAAGAAGCAATAACGGAAACGACCAACAGTGTAACCACTGGGAAATGTAGTCTCTAAGAAGCAATCACGGAAACGACCAACAGTGTAACCACTGGGAAATGTAGTCTCTAAGAAGCAATAACGGAAACGACCAACAGTGTAACCACAGGGAAATGTAGTCTCTAAGAAGCAATCACGGAAACGTATAAACTAACCACTGGGAATGTAGTATCTAAGAAGCAATCACACCAACGACCAACAGTGTCTTTAGAGCTTGATTGACAGGCGTGTTTGACTGAGTCTCATAAAACAACGTAAACATCCTACCTTAACAACACAATATTTCAATTTTCGAATAAGTATGTATAGAAGATTAATTATAGTAAATTTCCTTAACTCCTGTTTGAGATCCGATGGAAACATAATTCATGATATTGGAATATTATATTAAACCACATTTAATTATGGTTAGCAAACCAGACAAGATACGTGTTTATTAACTTGTTAGCAGAAACTTACATCAAACTGCTTCATTATAGGATTAACTGAATCAATACTGTCAGCAGTATTGAACACACATTATTTTTGATATCCAACCGCCTTATCTACAACTGAGTTTTGGATAAAGATTATATGAATTCGCACTATAGAGATGGGGCCTGTTCCTCTGTAGGTTAACAACTAAATCTTTCTAATGACAAGCCGTATGATCTGTTGACTAGGTTGCCTTTAGTATTTCAAATTATTTCTCATCAAGTTTTGATGCCAAATCTACTAAAATAAATCATTTACACTATTTTAAACATGTTGGGCTTTTCTGGCTTAAACAATAAACGAAATAATTTACAAGCTAGAGAAAGAAGCATCTTACCAAAAAAACCCAAAACGTCCCAATTTGTCAGAACGGAAAGATACATGCTACAGATATCGGCTTACATATTAATCGAAATAGATGGATGGGAAATGTGGAAGGAGTATGTGCATGGGTTCTCTCAGCAGGGATGGCAAAACGAAACAAAAGTTTCGTTTGTTTTCAAAAAATTTAAATATACCCCCCCCCCCCCCCCCCCCCATCCCCTGATCATGTGAGAGGCCTGGGTATACCATATGCTGTATGTATTGTATGGTAGTAATTTACCATCAGTATTGCCTTAGTGCCTTACAGTACTATTTTTATTGTAGGATATAGGACTTACATAGCTGTTTAATTGCACTGATACCGATAACTGGTAGGCAATAAGGTTGCTGTATTGAAGGAAATAATTTACTATAATTATTATTTATAATTTTTCTATTATTTTATATATTATTAAATTTATATCATAATGATTACTTTTAAATTTAAAGAAACGAAACGAAATACTTAACGAAACGATATTATTATTACATATTACTATAAAATACTTATTATTTTGTTTGTCGTTTCGTTTCGTTTATTGCATGTATTTTAATTTCGTTTTTTGTTTCGTTTAAAATTGTTTCGCTACGTTATTTTTCGTCTCGTTATTGTGAAATAATGCATCGTTTCGTTTCGCAATGCTATCCCTGGCTCTCAGTAACGTTACATACGTACAAGTACAACCTTCCCACCACCGCACTGTCCCAATGTGCTTGCATGGTGGGGTGGGTTTGCAGAGCAATAAATTAAATATTGTACTAAATGTTGCCGTAAATAAACTGAAAACGTTGATTTACTATCAATCTGCAAAAACATTTATTAACTTTGGTTCCGTCCGCCCATTAGCGTATAGTTAGATTGGGTGCGACTATGAAGGGGGTCGCCGTAGCCACTATATCATTTAGAGCCGACCTTCTCAGCTTTCTAATAAATCGTGATGGCCATTTAGGTATGAATGCTGAACTCTCGACATCAGCTGTCACAATGAGAAAAAATAACGGCACATTAAAAGGCATTTTGACAGTTTCAAAAATAATCCCCGCCTACGTTGACAGATTACAAATTACTTTCACAACAAATAATTATTATTATAATTCAACTTCTCCATTGGAAATTACCTTCCAGACGGATTAAAATACTGAAGTTTTTTTTCACAGTGAATGAATTTTATTGAATCCTAAAAATCAATAGTAAAAGGTTTAAAAATATAATTAAATAAAACGTAATTAAATTATATGTAACTTTTATATATATTATTAGTCACTACAGTACAAGACAAGTACATATTGGAGTAGCACCAACTGGATGACATAAAATTACTGGCAAAGCAACACGGCAAGTTTATATTCGGATGAATTATTATATAAACCGGCATTGAACCACTCGCGCACCATTCTAGATTATATTGTATGTAACAGTTAGTAACAGTTACTATACCGGTACTGTATCTAATAATGTTGTTTATTTATATCACTGAAATACGAAAATCATTATCGACTGATGAAACCAATATTATAAATAATTGTCCAGTCAAACTAATAAAAACAGGCTTAAATTCGCTATATTTAATCTTGACTTGACTGTTCCTTTTGCTTTTGTTTGGCTTGTTTTATGTAAATTTACTTATAATTTCAATGAATAAATATAATTTATGATTCGCAGAATATAATATGTTCATCGACGTTTTTGTACATTAACAATAAGGTAATAGAATACAACAAATGGAGTTTGAATTACTTTTGGGTATTATGTGATAGATTGACTCGACTCGACTATAAATGTTAACGGCGGGCTCAGTAATATTAGTTACCGGTAGTCTAATATTTCAATGTAATATTCACCAAAGATAAAACCAACTCTAAAAAGAAAGTAAGTTCTCGCTAGGACACTGCACTTTATTAACAACACCAATCGGCAATCAGTACGTTTAATATAATTAATTTACATGACCAGATATTCGTTCGATATAATTTAATATCTTAGTTACTTAGGCCGTTAACTAATTATACCGCAAGCAGAAAAAAACCTGCCGCTATAAAGGAAGGGAATTATTAGATGCGATAATATCAATGGGAATCACAATGAGTTTCATTAAACAAACGATTGTAATTCCGCTATTATCTCGTAGACCTCAGGTCGTTTCATCGGGTCGATATGTTTGCAACGTCGCAATATTCCCGAACCCCGAGACGAGTAACAGACACCGAGGATCCCGGAGACAACATCTGGAATCTTCCAGACGTCCGACTTGTGTCCGTATTCCGGGAGGCTCACAGACCCGTCCGGTCGTTCGACGTAGCCGCGTTGTTCCGGGGCCACGAACTGTCCGTAAAGCGGACGGGGACCGCAGCGGATCGGACGGGAGCCGTTGACGGTCGAGGGGAGGGCGTCGAGGTCGAGCAAAGCGAGTCGGTAGGGGGGGACGAGTCGGGGATCAGGGGCAACGGGGGACCGGTAACCAAGGACGACCGCGAACTGACTAAGTGTTTTCTCCAGGTCGTTAGAATCGCACATAACGAATGGCCCGTCTGGGTGGCCGTGTAGGAAGTCTATAACGCGGAGGAACCCGAGCGCAAGTTGCGAGAGGGTGGCGAGGTCCCGCGGCCGTCGCAGGAAGCGGTCCAACGAACCGAGTTGGTAGAACTCCGTCACTATAGCGACGAGTTGGGGACCCCGACAGTAGCCAATAAGAACAGGGATGAAGGGAGACGACTGGAACTTTATAAGAGACTCGAGACCGGAGTAGAAATCCTCCAAATAGATTCGGTTATTGGCGGGAACCGCTACCGCCACATCCAACCCCCGCCACTCTCCTCTATAAACTCGTTTAACTAAACCGCCGCCGATCGGCTCCAATACCTCTACTTCCGTCTGTATTTCCTCGCAGGTCAACAGAAACCGACAGTCGGGCATTCCTCGCAGATAGAACTCGTTAGATGGGCAGACCCTCTCGCTAGGTTCGTCCGTTCGGTGGACAAGGAGGTAAACTATAAACGCAAACTTCGCGATAACATCCAACATTATATATAACAATACTCCGCAAACTGCCGATTATACCGCCCAACTGCATAAAAGTAAATAATCTAGAAAGTGGATCTGATCTGCTTATATATTTGTTCGCGGTACTGCTTGGTTAGGATTCCGCTGCGTCTGTGTACCAACGCGAAGGAAAGCAGACTGATAAACAACATTATTCCCTCGAATATCCAGAAGTTAACCGACTCCCTCGGATCGGGACACGAACGGTAGAACTCCTGCTTCGATGTCTCGCATTTAACCCGCTGCTTCCGTCCAGAGGTCCCTTCTTTACAGACGGTCAGAACTTTTGAGTCGAAAGAGGTACAGAGTTTACAATCGCTGACAAACGTAATTGGGCCGCATAATAATGGATTAGTCACCATTTCAATGGGGGTAAGACTGGCATCATCTTCTAACTGTACCGGTACAGAGCCTGTTCGTTTGACTCCGATAATATCGGAGTCAAATGTGGTTAAAGTTAATTCCGAATCTGATCCAAAAGTCGTCGTTATTGGTTCCTCACTATTTTTAGAACTTGCGTCGGGAGTCCTGAATTCCCTGACAGTGTGGTGGGTATTCTCATTTAGTACCACCGCGTTGTTACTCGAGGAACGAAACGAAAAAAATCCAATTAGAAATAAAGTTATAAATAATGCTAAAAATAATATTCGCTTTAACCTTCTCCCATGATTGGCCGCCCCTGTTATAGGCATCACATTAATAAAGTTATGTATAAACTTTAAATAATATTGCGTAGGTACTTGAATATTAAGTAAAACTGGATAAATTATACTCTAATTCGGGAATAACGGTCTATTTACAGATTTACATCAGGTAGGCAGATATATATAGGAGGCGATGGAAGTCTAATCCCTGCCTGGATTCACTTCTAAAACATACGACAGACAAGTTGCCAGACATACGATAACCTATACGTTATGCACGATTACAGGATACAGATATATGCGATGTAATCAGAGCTGGCGAACTCTTGAACTAGGCGCTAGCTTTTTTAGGGTTTTTTAAAAATAACCTACCGGTACTTTGTTGAAAATGACAAAAAAGCCAATGCAAATACCTTTAATCAGATACTGCAGTGTGAGAGAAAGATTACATTAATTGTTCTGTACTGTACTGTATATATTTATAAAAAATATTGAAATATGTTGTTACTGAAAATAAAATGGTCTAATTTAAAATAGGTTAGAAATGTCTGTACTGAAAGTTTATATAAAATATTTTAAGATGTTACTGAACTGAAAATAAGATCGTCATAGATATACGGAGTTGCACGGTGACTCTAAAACATTGAATAATAATGATTTGTCGTCGAGGATAGATAGTCCCATCAGTCAGGGAGATCATCAATTTTGGGGTTACCCCAAATTTCGAATTCTGGTAATAGACTGTCGAAAATTGGGGTTTTTTGTTCAAATTTGAGGTATTTTTAGGCTCATAATATCGAGTGTTGCTGCGACTTAGGGAAACTGTTGGAGCAACTTCTACTTTTAATATGTTAAAATATAATGTAAAATAAGAACTTTTATCGATGCAATAAAATAATTCACCGATGCAAACATGCTTTTATTGGGGGCGAAAATTGAAATTTGAGGTTAAACCTCAAACTTGAGACAAAACCTCAAATTTCGCCAGTCTTTACAACATCACCAGCCTGCCAGCAGTAGGGTGTAGCAGTAGGCTTTGCTGCTTAGTGCTTATAGAGCTTGGTGAGAATGGGTGACCAGTGTAACCTGTGCCATGACATGTATACAGGGTAGGCTTAACCTTACAGCACAGCAACTTACAGTCAATAACTTTAATGATTGTTAACTCCGTTAGTGATTGGTGATAAAAATGCAGAAGACAAGAGAAATTCGCTAGGCCTATCCTTCCTTACAGCCTTACTGTTGGTAAGAATAACAGTAGACCAAATCCTCACTGTTGAGAGATTCAAGCTCACACAGCTGCACAGTCACAGACTCAGGAAGGCCTACTATATCTTGTAGATGTTGAATCAATTCCAGAATTTGGTAGTTTACATATTCTGGCATTCATCGGTTCTGTTCATCATTCAGTCATTCATATCACACATCTTCAGAAAAAAATATGTTTTCTGGTTGTTGGATGTCCTCTTTAAAACTTTGTATATCAAATGAAGCCATTCCTCTCCCTGACAGCCTGAAGACTTATGTAATATTCGCCTGCCCTAGCTCTATCTGTCAATTGGAATACTGTACCATCATTCTTCCACAGTTTGGAGCCCATTTCTAGATAAATGTGGCCGCAAACTGGCAAAGGTCAGAAGGTTGACGTGGTTTATACAATATATGTGGACTTGATTCTTTTGTTAGTTATTCTATACGACTGGAGACTCTAAAGTTGGAACCACTACCTACTGCAGTATACATCAATTAAAGTTCAATTTGATAATGTGCTTTAAACATATACAGTTATATGTAAAGATCTAAACCTGATCCTCCATTACAACAATGTGCAACATCCTGACATCCTCGCAGACTATTTTAATATCCCAGCCAGACATCCAATGCAATCATGACCTGGCCATATATATAAAATTATGAAGCAAAGGCCATGCCCCGCCCATCTGCCCATGTCTGCATGTTCCATAATCCATACATCACCTCTTCTTTATCAGGGTCATTAACATATGGAACATGCTGGACCTGGAACACAGTAAGAAACATCATCATCATCATCACTAATCGCTATTCCTTTAAACAGTCTTTAGACTCTGCTTCCTTATCAAGACATCTGAAATGTTTTAGAAATCTAAGTGACTGTTTGTTTATACAGTTATACTATACATACAGTACATACATCCTTTTAAATTGACTTTATGAGGAACCAGAATCATTTATAACTTGGGCAAAAAGTATAACCTTTTTCACTAACCTATTCTCGAGGCTTTATCTCATCTCTGGAGTAAACCTTGCAGGCACTAAAGTTGCATTGCAATAGTGTGTAGGGATGGATTTTGCTCAAATTTCGATCAAAAATTTTGATCAACACATTCAATGAAATTTTAGAAATTCCACCTAAAATATTTTGGCACTTGTGTCAAATCAAATAGGTGACCCTCCTAATCTGCTAATCCTGAAATCACCAGCTAATCCTGAAATTTTGTGCAGGTGATATCAATATTCCTAACTCTTGTTTATTGTTTTTTGGTTACTTTCAACTCACCTCTGTAATCTAACCTGCTCCTTTGCTAACCCTGTAACCGGGCACTAGCTGACTAGTGAAAGTGACTTTAGTTTAGGTGATTTCAGGATTAGCAGATTAGGAGCTAGGAGTGTCCCCTATTTGACACAAGTGCCAATGTTTTATTTTACTTTTTTCCGGGAGAAAAAGTAAAATCAATGCAAAATTATGGCTCTAAGGTACATTATTATGTGGCAAAATGATTCAATATTATTGCAGGTTGCTGTGTTGCCGACTTTGCAAAAGCTGTGCCCAACAAAAAGTTACAATTATGGGGACAACTTTTTCCCTACCAGTAGGGTAAAAAAGTAGGCCTACTACTTTTTCTCCCGATTTTAGGGCATATTCAAGCAAAAAAGTAACAATATAAAAATATAAGGTCTTCAAGCTCTGTACTTCGTTTTATATGTCTACCATCTGATCATACCACCCCACTGCACCCCTACCAGTAGCCTTTTTAAGTATAAGCCTTTTTTAACTAATACTGAATATGTTTTCAATAATATATTTCACAACACTCAGACACTACAGCACTAGGTGCTAGGCCTGCATCAGTTTATTTTTTTTCCTTTGCAATACAGTAACAATCTAACAACTACTGAACTAGGCCAACTATGACTTCTGTCTGTATCTGACTATGCTGCTATGAAATTCAAACTTGGGGTAAAACTCAAATTTAGAGAATTAACCTAACCTTGTATTAAATTTGAGAATACCTCAAATTTCAAATGTGATGTCGCTATGTGATGAAAATCTTATTGTGGTAATAAGTCTATGAGTACGATAAAAATTAAATTAATATAAGTACGGTAGTTAGTATGTCTGTTTTGGTCTGATAATTAAATTTTTTTTTAATTATTTTATATTAGTAAGAAAAAGCGGATTTTTCAGATAAAAATAAATAATACTAAATACGGTAACAGTAGATATCATATCAGGGAGTAGATTATAGATTATAGAGGATAAAAATTCACACAGGCAGAAATATAATAATTATTTACACTAGTATCAAACTGTAGGAACCATTAAGTATTTAGAGGGAAATAAAAATATTGAAATGGCAGCGGATTATTTAAAAAATAAAAATATTTACTGAATAATATGATAATGTAAAAAACAATTAAAAAATTTAAATTATTTACAAACAGATACATAGAAAGAGTAATGTAATATATTATGTCAATGAAGTTTTTTAGAACAATACAATAAAAAAATTTAAGAAAGGGCAAGTTAGACACAAATATAAAGTACGTACTGTATGAAATATTGGAATGCAGTTTAAAAATAATACGTAAAAAATATTGGAATGCAGTTTAAAATCTTAGATGTAATATTATGGTTTTGTTCAGAAATGGAAAAAATGAGAAAGCGCGTCACTGGGGGTTGAACCAGCGCTTTACGTACGTTTCAGCCTATCAGGCCTTTATCAGTAGCGCTAACCAGTTCAACCACTTGTCCCTGACATTCACTATCTCACCTAATCCAAATATTACATCTTTAATGACAGTTGCATTAACAGCTCAACTCCAATTTATTTAATATCTTAGGAATTTAGCTACTAGTATATATTAATATATCGGATGACATGATTTTTTCGAGAAGATACGATTTTACTTTATGTTTGAAGGACTCAATTGATTCAACACTTGTTATGCTATTGGGCAGTTGGTTCCATAAGTAAGGACCCTGGTTTTGTTATACGTAATTTTTATATGTATTTTCTATATAACTAGATGAGATACTGAGTTTTGAAATTTAAACATGTGCTAAAAATTGTGAGATACGCGGTTTTGGCAATTTCAAAAACCTATTTCCCCTTCTTCAAATGCTTAGAGACTTCACAGACAGACGCAGAACAGTTTCCTGATTCGAATGATATATAAAACTAATTTTTTGAAAAATTTGAGATACTGGGTTTTGGAATGAAAGGGCCATGGTACGCAAAACTTTCTTGGCCCAACACGGAGTGTAAACGTGGGATTATTGCCTTCGGTTTCATGTGACACCTCAAGCGAGACCGTGATTGGCTAAAGGATACAAATTCCTGGAAGTAAGTTGGTGCTGTCCCAGAGTAAATGCGGTACATAGTAGTGAGGATTATTTGGTGGACGCGCTCACGAAGGGGAAGCCAGTTTATGGAGACAAAGTCTGGAACGCCTATGTCAGTATGTGAGAAAGGGGTTGGCGTGAGAAACAGAAACGTATACAATTACGCGGCAACGCCTCGATCTGTTTTCGTAGTTGGGAGGAAGCACCAAAGTACCATGAAGGATATGCAAAATCGAGGTGAGGTTGTATAAGCGAGTTGCAAAGAAGTCGTCAAATCTGTTCAGTCCTGAGTGACGGTGAGTTTCTGTAGAGGAAACGAAGAATCGAGTTCCCCTTCCGGATGGCTTTGCGAGCTGCAACTTCGCCGAACAGGGTTAGATCCAGTGGGCATCCCAGGTAGTTATAGTCAACAGTGCCTGAGACAGGCAGTGACACACCATTATGCTCCTCTGTGAAGTTCACTACATGTGAGAGACACTGACGGGTCCCATAAATTATAACCTCAAATTTATCTGGCTCTATCAGTCTATGATGAGTCTGTTCAGCTGTTGTAAATGGCCCAGGTTGAGATATTTTTCAGTTTGTTTGTTCGAGTTCAGTTTGAAAGTTTCTCGAGATGTGGTTTGGAACTGGTCCTGTTGCGAGGATGTTTGTATCGTCAGGCATACATTGGAGAAGGGTCAGTGTCATCTGTAATTACATTGTGAGTGAATAGTGCCAGACAGCCAGAGGCAACTGTTTACTTCAGGCTGTCAGGGTGGATGGAACCTTCGGTGTTCGTGTTCTACCTGTAGCGCTGTATCCTGTGTATTATCATGTAAATCACTGAAATACTTATTTATTAAATAGAATATCTGTGTGAAATTTGAGACAAATCGATTTAAAAATGGCCATTTGGGGGGAGAGGTGTTTGTCACTGAGCCTCGAATGTGATACTGTCATTGATTGTGATAGAACCGATAGTACTGTAGTAGGCCTATCCACTATCCTGCTATCCCTTCCTCAGTCCCTGCTCCCTATCATTATACCTATCTCTGCCAGCTTTACCCCAGCAGCCCAGTGCCAGTACCCTGTCAGCCTGTAGCCCTGCGTACCTGCCGGTTGGGCGGTTGCCTGAAACTTATATCGCAGTATCCCAGACTGCCAGACTGGAATCTATATGTTTTGCACGCCGGAGGTGCGCCGTACGTAAAATACTTTGCGCCAACCTGCCAACCGACACTAAATTTACGCCAACCAAAAAATATGTTCCTATCGCATAAAACAGTAGGTAAAATTAAAATGTGCGCCAACTGCCAACAAAGAAAGTTTAAAAACGAATGACTGAATGATAGGCCTATTAATTATGAATTAGGCCTATATCGTATCGAATTGAGGCGTCCTTCAGTCCTTTGAGTCGATCGTCAATTGTATTGACGTATGTCAGTATGTGAGTAGGCCTAAACCAGTCTGCCAGTAAACTGCTAAATAAGATACCGGCTGACCTGACCGGTATACAAGAATACAAAATGTGAGAAATTACAGTACCGGTCAGCCGGTAGACCAGTAGACGGTAGATATATATACACTGGACAGCACTACTATCAGACTATAGAGAAGACTAGCAGACTAGTAGTAGACTGGTTTGTGTTTCGCAATTTAGTTTTCTAATTCCATGGCTGCTGGCTGCACCTGTGCACCGACGCCGAGGCATTCGTTTCTAGGCGTGCGCCGGCGCTTGCTTATGCTGTTATGTACGGCACGGCGGAGACTGGGAGATCTCCCCAAAAAAAGCCAAGAGATTCCATTCTGGCAGTCTGGGCAGTATCCAGGCACTAGGTATCGGACATCGGTACGACTGACTGTCTGGCTGTACTGCAGTACTGAGCTGCTGTGCTGTCAGGCTGTACGATGTAGATGTGATAAAGATACTACATTACTGCAGTACTGCTGTACCGTGTACCGGTACTGATATGTGATAGCCAGATACTGAGATAGCCTAGCTGTCAGGACCAGCAAGCTCCCAATTCCCATCTCAGTACTAAACTGGACTAGCACACGACACTCATAATGACGTCACAATACAAATTGGTTCCTTCTTTCACAAGGCAATCACGGCAGCCAGTAGCTGAATTGAGTTCAAACCATTACTGCACCCATCCAAATCCAACCAATAAACAGATCAGATTTGCTTATAAGCCAACCACCACTCCTCAAATTTCTCTTCGAACTCTGATTGGGTAGCAGTTTATTGCAGACGCCATTAATTATTCATTGTGAAGATAGTATGTCCTGCGACGATCTCAATATGAGTATGTGCTGTAACAAAGAAAGTGTGTGCTGGAAAGGGGCGCTCCGGTTTAAATCATTTTGTTGAGTTTGTGGCCCAGCCTGGCACGGCACGGGGTTGGGCATGCTACCTCCGCTGCTATTATGCTTCCAGGTTCCAGCCAGTCATAGATCAGTCCTTATTCCTTATGTGGGGCGCGCTGTCAGTTCAGGGGCCGTTTACTCAGTATGTTTGCTAAAGCTAAAGCCATCAGTTATTACGGTACCAATATTGGGGCCCCTAGTATAACTATATTATATAATGCAGGCGCGCTGTATTTCTCTTCTATCTATATTATCTTCCTGTCCTTTGTGAGCTGCTAGTAGTTCAATACATACACAGAGCTAATAGTCGTTTGTAACGGCTTGTAGTTTTATCTATTTTTGGTTTCCAATATAATAAGATAACTGCCCAAGTAACGGTTGAGTTAACACGGCAATTATCAAGCATATTATTCCTTCTTTTCTTTACTTTGCATATATTCCATCTGAAAGCTTTGTCCTGTCTGTCTACTGTATATTTGGTCCAGGAAAATCAACCTCCTATGCCCACTTACTAATATATTATCTAGGCCTATCTTGTAAATTAATATAATATACAACTTTATAATATATTCATTTATAATTGTCAAAAATATATCACACGTAATTTAAGACATTTAAGTGCGGCTAATTTACATAACAATTACAATGATTATCAGTTTATTCTATAATGCATTCATCCAATAATAAGGAAAACCATTAACTTATCATGAGTTCGGTTTGAAGAATCGCCAATATTACATAACAATAATTAAGTATTTATTGACTACATTTAGATATTAGATGTTCTAAATAGATTAATTAAGTAGGTACTATGATACGTACGGCGTATATGTAGTTCATTCAGCATTGTATGAGCTGTACTACATTATGTAAGGTTATACTGATATATGTGTAGATTGTACTGTGCTGTAATATCTTTTGTGTTGATTTTGATATGGTTGCATCAATAATAGTTATTACTGAAAGAATTGGTATTAATATACTATGCATGAGACAATCGCTGGCGAAATAGATGATATGCCGGCGTGGAAACCCCAGTGTATGCGTGGAACGCCCCCAAGTGGCGAGGAACGGAGTTCGCCCAGTGGGGTGTCGAGTTTCCCAGTGAAACATAAAGGCGGGCAGGGTCCACAGCTGGGTCGGTGCGTAGTCGAACTGTTACGAAATAGCGATGAATCTAAACTGGGAATAACTGTTACTGGAGGGGCGGATAGTGAATACAAGCCAAGAGTATCAGCTGTAAGACCAGGTTAGTGAATACAAGCCAAGAGTTATCAGCTGTAAGACCAGGTTAGTGAATACAAGCCAAGAGTTATCAGCTGTAAGACCAGGTCAGTTAATAATACAAACCCAACGGTATCAGCTGTAAGACCAGGTCAGTTAATACAGTACAAACCAAGAGTATCAGCTGTAAGACCAGGTTAGTGAATACAAACCCAACGATATCAGCTGTAAGACCAGGTTAGTGAATACAAACCAAGAGTATCAGCTGTAAGACCAGGTCAGTTAATAATACAAACCCAACGGTATCAGCTGTAAGACCAGGTCAGTTAATACAGTACAAACCAAGAGTATCAGCTATAAGACCAGGTTTGTGAATACAAACCCAAGGATATCAGCTGTAAGACAAGGTCAGTTAATAATGCAAACCCAAGAGTATCGGCTGTAAGACCAGGTCAGTTAATAATACAAACACAAGGATATCAGCTGTAAGACCAGGTTAGTTAATACAAACCAAGAGTATCAGATGTAAGACCAGGTCAGTTAATAATGCAAACCCAAGAGTATGGGCTGTAAGACCTGGTTAGTGAATACAAACCAAAGAATATCAGCTGTAAGACCAGGTCAGTTAATAATGCAAACCCAAGAGTATGGGTTGTAAGACCAGGTTAGTGAATACAAACCCAAGAATATCAGCTGTAAGACCTGGTCAGTTAATAATACAAACGTGGATATCAGCTGTAAGACCAGGTCAGTTAATAATGCAAACCCAAGAGTATCGGCTGTAAGACCAGGTCAGTTAATACAAACCAAGAGTACCAACTGTAAGACCAGGTTAGTGAATACAAACCCAAG
This sequence comes from Nemertoderma westbladi, assembly GCA_032718475.1. Classification (NCBI taxonomy): domain Eukaryota; kingdom Metazoa; phylum Xenacoelomorpha; order Nemertodermatida; family Nemertodermatidae; genus Nemertoderma; species Nemertoderma westbladi. The sequence goes on from JAUCBJ010003217.1 coordinate 47,847, forward strand.
GATATCAGCTGTAAGACCAGGTCAGTTAATAATGCAAACCAAGAGTATCAGCTGTAAGAGCATGTCAATTTATACAAACCAAGAGTTTCAACTGTAAGACCAGGTTAGTTAATACAAACCAAGAGTATCAGCTGTAAGACCAGGTTAGTGAATACAAACCCAAGAGTATGGGCTGTAAGACCATGTCAATTATTACAAACCAAGAGTTTCAGCTGTAAGACCAGGTTAGTTAATACAAACCAAGAGTATCAGCTGTAAGACGAGGCCAGTTAATACAAACCCAAGAATATCAGCGTTAAGACCAGGTCAGTTAATAATACAAACCCAAGGGTATCAGCTGTAAGACCAGGTCAGTTAATAATACAAACACAAGGATATCAGCTGTAAGACCAGGTTAGTGAATACAAACCCAAGAGTATGGGCTGTAAGACCATGTCAATTTATACAAACCAAGAGTTTCAACTGTAAGACCAGGTTAGTTAATACAAACCAAGAGTATCAGCTGTAAGACCAGGTTAGTGAATACAAACCCAAGAGTATGGGCTGTAAGACCATGTCAATTATTACAAACCAAGAGTTTCAGCTGTAAGACCAGGTTAGTTAATACAAACCAAGAGTATCAGCTGTAAGACGAGGCCAGTTAATACAAACCCAAGAATATCAGCGTTAAGACCAGGTCAGTTAATAATACAAACCCAAGGGTATCAGCTGTAAGACCAGGTCAGTTAATAATACAAACACAAGGATATCAGCTGTAAGATCAGGTTAGTTAATACAAACCCAAGAGTATCAGCTGTAAGACCAGGTCAGTTAATAATGCAAACCTAAGAGTATGGGCTGTAAGACCAGTATGGTGGCCCATGAGTATCATAACAAAAAAATATATTTATATATTTTTAAATGAAATAAAAAAACTAATTTTAAAATGCATATGAAAAAAAATTCAAATAAAAAATAAAATGCAATTTAAAATGGATTTTAAAGTCGATTTCAAAACGATTTTTAAAAGGCATTTTAAAACGCATTCACAACACGCAGCCCATGAGTATCATAACAGACTGTCGTAATGGTAGCTGGCCCAGGAGTATCATATCGAACTGGCTGAGGATAGGCCTAACATGCGCATGCGCATACGCTACCTAGTTCCCTTGCTGCTAGCTGTAGAGTACCGGTAGTGCACTACTGTTGTACTGCACTACAGCAGAAGTCAGCAAGGCCTAACATCCGATGCCTACTGCATACTGCTACTGTGATACAGTACTGGAACTTGACTACTGGTACGGTACAGCAGTCAGGCAGTATGACTCGTTCGTTTCTGTGACCTGAAGGTGTAGAGTACCGGTAGTTGTACAGTTCGCATTTGTAGACTTCCTTTTCAGTATTACATTATTATATTTCAGTATTCCACTGTGTATATAGGCCTATGCGTATGTCTTGGATATGGCAGGAGTTGCGGGACAGAAAGGAAGAAAAACAAACATCAGCGATTTGGAGGCGAGACTGTCAGCGAAACGCACGAAGAGAGCGCAACAAGGTACTGGTGCTACCGGTAGACTCAAATCCCCGCAATGGCTAACTGTACAAAAATTATCTGAACACTCTGGAGGTAGACTATCTAAATACGAACCGATTGGGCCTCGCCACTTTGTACCTTTCCAAGCTGACTATGAGGACCTAAGCATCACTAATATAAAGACTGCCTGTGAGGCATACTATGGTGAACCCGAGGGAAGTTGTGATGTTTTGGCTAGTGAGAGGGGCCCAAGCTGCTCTGACATCGAACAATTGGGATGTAAGAAGATTTACTTTGTCAGGTTTACTGGTGGTAGTAGTAGACCTAGTACTAGTAGCCAACCTACCACGCCCGGTAGTGATGCTGCTGCAGGTGGTAAAGTGAGTACCGCACTGCAGGATTTAGAACCAAGTGACGGCGGTAGCTGTACTACTTATTCATCTACCAATATGTTATCTAGGGAGTGGTCTTCACGGGCAGTTGAGAGTCCGAAGATTTATCCAAAATCTGTATCAGTGTCATGCTTAATAAAGGCAGGTAAACTTATAGTAGATGATAAATACGTTGCTGTCACTATATGTCGTGAAGAATTTGATATTGAGCACTCCACTTGGAATATAGAGAAAGCCGGCAGATACAAGGTGTCCAAAGTACCTTTTGCGGAGGGTGGGTTTAGATCTGCCTACATGGCCTACAATTGCGATGGCAATGAAAAGTTTGTTGTGAAAAAATACAAACCCAGTGTGGAAGCAATGTTAACTGAGGAACTGGGAACAACCGTCGAATATCACACTCGAAAACAGGTACAAATGCATACCGTTGCTTCTACAATCACTGATTCATTCTCGAAGTGTGTGAGTAATCTCGACGAAGATTTTGGAGAAACTTTCGTCTACAATAAGGTTTGGTTTGGGGTGATGGATTCATCTGAGAGGGAATTTATTACAGTAGAGGAGCATGTACCTGGCACATTTATTAAATACATAAACAACTGTGGCACGGTAACAGATACGAGGGACCAAGACCTCAGCGATTACGAGCTGGATAACTATGATAAGGCGCAGGCGCTCGCCCATTACTCATATATACATACGAAGAAGAAGATAATGCTATTAGATATTCAGGGCACAGATCTGCGATTGTATGACCCTGAGATCGCCAGTAGAGAACTAACATATGACGACCAAGAGATATACTTTTGCGCAGGGAATTGCTCAGTGATCGGTATTGAAACCTTCCTCCTATCCCATAAATGCAACCGTTATTGCAAAATTATGCACCTCCATGAAAACACTTAGTAGGCCTATCATATCATTCGTCATGTGACTCATGCAATAGAACTTGCTTATAACTATAACTTGCTTTTTTATTTTAGCATAAGTTCTTTAGTTTTTCATACATTTTAGCCGGCAGCTAGTTTGGGTTTGGGCTGGGGTTACTAACATTGAATAATACTAATATCTGGTTTGGTAAATTATCTAAATTGCAATGAAATTAATACCGGGGTAACTAACCCACGTTCTATTCCATACAGCGAAACTTATACATTTTTGGTTTTACTGTTTTTTTTTGTTGGTTTTTTTAGTTTTAGTGTTCGCTTTAAGTTTTAACTTTATTTAGTTGTTAGTTGTAGTAGTTTAGTTGAAATTTAATAATTACCTTGAAAATCCATGATTCCAATAGGGTATTCAGCAATCCGGATTATCATTGAAAATAACGTGTTAACTGTTAATACAATTTACGTACTAGCCGTCCGGATTGCCAATGAAAATAAATGCCCAATCTGTTACATCCCTCCCTCTATAGCCTTATAATTATAATAAATATATATGTTTCTCTTTTAACTATTCTTTAATTTTTTCTTTAAGATAAATGAAGACTTCCTTAGCATCACAACTCTTAATATTAGCGGGTTCTGGCAATATCTGAGTGCACTTTCTTATAACCTCACAGTCCATAATACGGGTCTTACTATAGTCAGTGATACCTAGTTGCTCTGCAACCAGTTGCAAGTCATGTAAATCAAAATCGAGCGAGTATTTCTGGCCACCGTATGTTTCGGGAAAATCAAACATATGATTTGGAATTCCCGTTGGTAATCCTATCTTCTGTGCTCGAATTCTATGTGAGTTCCAGTTTGACACGAACATATCGCAATCCTTCTGCACAATGGGTATGTAAACGTAGGCCATAACAAGCCTGTCATTTGCGTTATGTGGATCGTATTGATTCGTAACTAACAGATCTGTAAGTTGATCCTTATAATACATTTCCATGCGTTCGTGAAGATCCCTCCACCATCGTTCAATTTTATTGGTCGTGGAAGGCCCAAATATTATAGCTTCTGTTGGGTCATCCATAATATCTTGTTGATCTATAAGGTATGAATGCAATGTAGCTAGCTTACCCATCTCGGTACCTCTATCGCACCTAATGAACACTGGCATACACTTTATTTCAGTAAGTAAATCATAATATAGTGAGGCGATAGCTAAAGGCTGTGAGTTGGAGAATAAAACATTGATTTTAAGTACTTTTCTAGAATAAGTATCTAAAAACGCAAAAACCCCCAGGGGAAATGTACTGTTTTGGTATCCACATAATTTGTCGTGGCCGTCTATACTCAGCGTCTGAAAAGAACCACCACTTTCAAATAGACTTCTCACACGTTTATCTTTAAACCTGGGTGTCCTTTCTTCAGTACCTCTTGGATCAACGTCTCGTAGTATGTCCGAAACTAGGCTACGTGGAACTTTTAAGTTATGTTTATCACGGAGAACTTGATGCATTCCTCTATATCCAAGTTTCTGAGAAGGGCCGTCTAACTCACTAACTATAGCAGCCATAACGATCTGCGGATCACAGTCATCTATATACCTAATTTCAAAATGCTTCATGCGGCGACTTAATGTGGCCAAACTCCATGCATATTCATCAAAATCGCGTTCCATGTAGTTAAGAATCTCCATTTTTTTGTAGTTTTTCTTTACATACCAAGCCAAAGCCGCTTTAAGAATCTTGTCATCCTTCCATTCTGTTCGTGGTGGCATAGCAGTATAGCGAGGCAATCGATGTCGTCCAATATAAATATAATAATGAAATTTCAATGTATGCGGTTTACTACCGGTAGCAGTTTCTGAATAACAGCAGAACAGATAACAGCATTGGCACAAAGTCAATCAACGTACAGACGTACCGGTGACCGGTACCTGCAATCTATCAGTGGTCACTGGTCACCCTACAGCCCTATACTGCTATAGGCTAATAATAGCCTGGGTATTTCTGTATTTATATAGCCATACTGCGAACTGCCATAGTCTTATACAGTTAGTTATAGTGCTTTTCTACGCTCAGCATACTCAAAGCAAAGAGCTTATTCAGTTACAGGTACCGGTACGCCTAGGGCCTTGCCACAAGTGCCACAACCGCAGAACCGATACCACTACTGCACTAGCTGACTTCTGCTGTTCTGATTCTGTCTAGTGCAGTTCAACAGTAGTGCACTACCGGTACTCTACAGCTGGCAGCAAGGGAACTAGGTAGCCTGCCGTATGCGCATGCGCGCGCATGCGCATGTTAGGCCTATCCTCTGACAGTTCGATATGATACTCCTGGGCCAGCTACCATTACGACAGTCTGTTATGATACTCATGGGCTGCGTGTTGTGAATGCGTTTTAAAATGCCTTTTAAAAATCGTTTTGAAATCGACTTTAAAATACATTTTAAATTGCATTTTATTTTTTGTTTGAATTTTTTTCATTTGCATTTTAAAATTAGTTTTTTTATTTCATTTAAAATTATATAAATATATTTTTTTGTTATGATACTCATGGGCCACCATAGACCAGGTCAGTTAATAATGCAAACCCAAGGATATCAGCTGTAAGACCAGGTTAGTTAATACAAACCCAAGAGTATCAGCTGTAAGATCAGGATAGTTAATACATACCCAATAGTATCAGCTGTAAGACCAGGTCAGTTAATCAAGGGTATCAGCTGTAAGACCAGGTCAGTTAATAATACAAACACAAGGATATCAGCTATAAGACCAGGTTAGTTAATACAAACCCAAGAGCATCAGCTGTAAGACGAGGCCAGTTAAGACAAACCAAGAGTATCAGCTGTAAGACCAGGTCAGTTAATACAAACCCAAGTCAGCTGTAAAACCGGGTCAGTTAATACAAACCCAAGGGAAGGGTATCAGCTGTTAGACCAGGTCTGCTAATACAAACCCAAGGATATCAGCTGTACGACCAGGTCAGTTAATAATACCATGGTTATCAAGAGCATGTCAGTTTATTACAAATCCAAGGGTATCAGCTGTAAGACCCGGTTAATTAATACAAACTCTAGGCTATCAGCTGTAAGTGTAAGACCAGGTCAGTTAATACAAACAAGGGTATCAGCTGTAAATGTAAGACCAGGTCAGTTAATACAAACCCAAGGGTATCTGCTAGAAGGCCAGTTCAGTTAATAATACAAACCCAGGGGTATAAGCTGTAAAAGACCAGCTGTCATTTAATATAAACCCAAGGGTATATGCTGTAAGACCAGGTCAGGTAATAATACAAACCCATGGGTATCAAGAGCAGGTCAGTTACTACAAACCCAAGGGTATCAGCTGTAAGATCTCATTAGTGGTGGTCGTGGCTGGACGGCGTTTTAATTGATTGAGTTGCAACAATGATCTTCCTATACTTTCAATTCTTCATTTATCCCTTGACTGACGAACATGTCATTTTTAGTTATAGATTTGCCTCTATTCCATCTTCATATCGAATCTTCTATAATAAATATTATTAGGGGCCGTTCTTTAAGGAGGTCCGAGAAAACCTTTGATATTTTTAACGACGTAATTTAATTTGCAGGAAGTGTTTCTTATCGATCTGATCTGGTTTGCGTTGGAGACTACATAACGGCAATAAACGGGATATCGACGGAATCGTTGAAACACAAAGAGATAGTAGCTTTAATGAGAAACGTTGGACTGAGACTGGTTCTAGAGATAGAGTTAGTTTATAGCAATTTAACATGTTACCTAAAAGGTTGTTGGGTCTTAACAACACGAGAGTGATGTTAATACTGAGTAATGGAAACGACAGTGTATAGCCACTGGAGTTGATACAAATAACATCTGTTTACTCCTAAAAAAGTAACTATAACATGTTCTATTGACTTTAGTTTGTTGTTTTGGTTAGAATAACGCGCCACTGTAACCTGCTCTCTTCCCTAAATTGAGAATTTAACACTGAGGCGGATATTAATTCGACGAGTTGTGATTTGCGTCAAGTTGTGATTTGCTGTCTCCAAAAATTAGAATTACTAACGGGCTTCCCGGGCAAAATAGATATCTTCGCTATTTGGCCCGTGGCTAACGTGTCCCCTCGTACATTCATATCCTGGTTAATGCTAATGTATCATTTTCTTTTGTTCCAGGTACGAAATACCATGTGCGCCATCTTACGTCGCTGGTATGAACATAAAACTTAAAACGGTGGATGTTTTTTTATCGAAGGAGGGCGATTCTGTCGGTTTAACTTTACGAGGGGGAGTTCAGGAGACCACCGGATATTGTAGTTCCCTTACAGTTACACAAGTAAGTCCATTCCTTACAGTTACACAAGTAAGTCCATTCCTTACAGTTACACAAGTAAGTCAATTCCTTACAGTTACACAAGTAAGTCCATTCCTTACAGTTACACAAGTAAGTCCATTCCTTACAGTTACACAAGTAAGTCCATTCCTTACAGTTACACAAGTAAGTCCATTTCTTACAGATACACAAGTAAGTCCATTCCTTACAGTTACACAAGTAAGTCCATTCCTTACAGTTACACAAGTAAGTCAATTCCTTACAGTTACACAAGTAAGTCCATTCCTTACAGTTACACAAGTAAGTCCATTCCTTACAGTTACACAAGTAAGTCCATTCCTTACAGTTACACAAGTAAGTCCATTCCTTACAGTTACACAAGTAAGTCCATTCCTTACAGTTACACAAGAAAGTCCATTCCATACAGTTACACAAGTAAGTCCATTCCTTACAGTTACACAAGTAAGTCCATTCCTTACAGTTACACAAGTAAGTCCATTCCTTACAGTTACACAAGTAAGTACATTCCTTACAGTTACAAAAGTAAGTCCATTCCTTACAGTTACACAAGTAAGTCCATTACTTACAGTTACACAAGTAGGTCCATTCCTTAACAGTTACACAAGTAAGTCCATTACTTACAGTTACACAAGTAAGTCCATTCCTTACAGTTACACAAGTAAGTCCATTCCTTACAGTTACACAAGTAAGTCCATTCCTTACAGTTACACAAGTAAGTGCACATTATTTGGGGCGAGCCACAAAGTTGGCGGAGCCTTAGCAAACTGACACTTTTAGGGGGGTGGGTCAATAATGGCAAATAGTTGTTGTCGTTGTCGTCGTCGTTACAACTTTGACATGCTAATAACTTTTTTCGGATTTATAGCTGTCGAGTTGAAAAGTTGTAGGAATCATCAATAACACCACAAGTTGAGATCTTTTAGATACTTTCAGACACCATCAATTCAACAGTCTCCCGCTAGAGGGTTACATTTCTAATCATTAAATGTCCTAATTTCTTTGCTTTTAATCCGTCCAAGCTAAAACTTGGCAAATTTGTATTAGACCATTAGCGATGTTATTCAAAGTGGGCTAATCCGTCTGCAGTTCTCTTGACTGCCTGCTAGAGGGCGAAACGTCTCAAAGTGAACACCTTGACCCATCCCGTTATTTGTAATAATTTCAAGTGTAAACTTGTCAGATATGTGCTAGAACACATGCAGCGTCTTTTTGAGGAAGGTGATTCATCTGCAGTTTTCCAGTCTGCCGCTAGAGGGCGAAATGTTTGAAAGGTAAAACCTTATCCCAATTCCGTGATTTTATTTCTATTAATTAAGCTGAATCTTGGCATATATGTACTATACCAGGTGCTTGTAAAGTATGTTAACAGTTCGCAGTTCTCCAGTCTACCGCTGGAGGGCTTGGCTGATAATGCATGCTAGACCATAGACCATTGTTGGGATGGTAATCGCTCTGCAATTCTCCAGTATCCAGTCTACTGGGTATTTGTGAGGCCTTAAATCGACTGCAGTTACACAGTCTGCCTCTGGGTGATAAAGTGTTAAGGGGCATCTGCTTATATTTTGCTTACAATTCTTTTGAGTTGAACTTAACATAAGGTGGAGTCCCGTGCTGCGTGAAGGCCACACTTGGTATATTGTATGGTTAGTTACTGGTTAGTTTCATTATGTATAAGCTTTTCTTTTCTTTTTTTTTGAGAATGGCTTCCGGTCATAATGGTGCAAAAGCTACCCATCAGCTAATTGATAATATTTTTTAACAGCAGTAAACTTACTATGTTGGCCTTTTCATATTCACCGATACTTTCATGAAGGTTTGATATATCCTCCACACCATTGAAAAGAAACCATTTCACACAAACACATATTTACAGACGTCAGCGACAGCAGTGAATACTGATGCCATTTCCTATCAGTACTTTAACAATACAATTTAATCATGTCCATTCGGACTGACTGTTTCCTTAACGGATTAGTTTTGTTTGTTTGGAATTGAGTCAACTAAACTTTACTCATGTAGCAGATAATATTGTTTGCCTATTATAGGCCAACCTTTGACATTTTAGTCATATGTTATTTTAGTTATTATATTTAAGTTTCCTGTAAATACAAACGCCACAAGTCCTGTCATTGTTTTAGTGGTGGGCTCACTCACTACCAGGACACAGAGTTCGTGACTGGTGAGAAATAATATAGTTGTTGCGCCAAAAATTTGTTGGGCTAGAAACAATCGAATAAGGGATATCAAGGTGCCCTGAATTGATTGGCGGGGTTTGTTTTTTGTAAAAACACGAGGAAACGGACGAAATGGCGGGTTTAAGAAAGAGCGGGAAGTCAATACTCCGTACTCAATACAGCTTGGAGTTGGAATGTAGTATTGCCGCTTTAAATACTGCTGGAAACAGGATTTTATCCATCTTCATCATCATTAATTAAATTAATTGTAGTGTCAACAGATGCGCAAGACTCTCCTCTCTGAATTTATATAAGCCACGTGTGAAATGATTGTGATGTAATGTGAATTTGAATGGATGGAAAATCACTGTCCATGTAATCGCATGTAATCACTGTCCAAGGTAAGAAATTATCAGATCACTTGGTAGTCAAATCTGTAGACAGCCAATCACAGCCGATTTTACAAATTGGCTTCCCACGCTTACTTAAACCCGCTATTTCGACCATATCATTGTGTTTTTACGAAAAGCACACTATTTTTTTCGCGCACTATTATGTTTCAATAATTACATTACTCTTCTTTAGTACTGTTAGTACAGTGTACACGCTGTATTAAACGGATTCCACTAAATTGGGGCACAGTAGAACGACTAAATACACACGAAGTTCAAACCTCTGTAGGCAATCTTTTATTTTATAAAATGTTATATATTATCTATGTTGAGAAACCGCTGCTAAATTTTTTTAAATTCTGTCGCAACAGTTCCCAATCTATAGACCCTCATCCAACTTCAGTTATCTAAACACTACAATTATTCTCTCTCTAAATGTATTTCAACGGTGTGTCAAATTTTATCGTGTTCTAGAAAAGGAAGGTTCTTAAAGAGTAACACGACCGAACACAGTCGAACACACCCGAACACACTCCAAAAACTGCCGAACACAATCGAAAATAGAAAGAGCACAAAAAAATAACACCGGGTACCAACTTTTAGATAAAATTAGACACGCGTTGCTTTTCTATAAGTAAATCCCCGAAATTATTGAATAAAATTGTCCGAAATTAAATATTCATTTCTTATCAGATCAGCTGATGGTATCAGGTATCATCTTAATTTGATGTGTCCTGTGTACTAGTACTGCTGTACCGTACAACAAAATACTGAATTATGTAGGGAAGCCTACCGGGTACCTCATACCTGTCCTGTCACATATCTGCATAATATAGTAATAGAGTGTTAGTGAATAGGCCGTTTGCCTGTGTACTGGAATAGCTTGGGCTATGGGACTGATTACTAAAGATCTGAATTAGGAAGTTATGCCTACCACCGGTTACCGTACGTCCTGTACGAGTACGTGTACACTGACTGATACTGTGGTACATAACGTACGGCAGTACGGTAGCGGTAGGTACCGTTCAGCCGTTACCAGGTACCGGTACCTACCTGCCTACTGCTGCACTGGAATATAAAGAGCTGGGGCTGGTAGTGATCCCTGGCCCTATGCTATCCACACTTAACTTTTGGTACTCTCGCCTCAGTGCATCTGCAGCTTCTGTCTGGAACCTGCGACTGATAGCGATAGCTATAGGTACCATCTCTTGGTCTGCCCGCGGTGTCCTTCTCTCTCTGCCCTCGCACTGTAACCCCTTTATTATAGTCGGACTTCCACAGGTCCTTATCTTATTTGTGCTCCTTGCTTCTTATACATTATTTATTATTATTATTATTTAGTAATACAAATGTTGCCTCGACGGAGGCGTATCCTTGTTAAAAAAAACCACACTTAACTTAGGCCTACTCCTACAGTACTAGCACTCGGTTAAATTATTAGTTGTATAGGCTTAGCGCTTAGGTTATAAGAAATATAAGAAATGAATATTTAATTTCGCGACGATTTTATTCAATAATTCGGGAATTTACTCATAGAAAAGCAACGCGTGGCTAATTTTATCTAAAAGTTGGTACCCTGTTACTATAAAAATGGCCAAAATGCATAAAATTTTACAAAAGCATGAAAATTGCTATGATGAAGCACAAAAGCAACTGCCTGTAATACCGGTACTTCTTCAAACGTAGTTTTACGGTATAGTTATCAGTATTTTTTAAACTTGTAATTTTTAAACTTGTTAAACTCTGAGCTTAATACTTCTGTACTGGAAATAATGGCATTGTGGCCATATTGTAAATATGCCCATACATGGCCCCCTCTTGATTTCTAGTAGTGGTTCCTTACCATAAATTTAAATCATGAATTGAAGTAATATCCGTTCATGGCGTTCATTTTATATAAATTTAA